>JAPDDO010000427.1:95000-159136 GCA_027422415.1 Schizothorax lantsangensis
TGGGAGTGCGTTTGCTTCTTTTCATTTGTTGAATACAATTTTGAGATTATGAATATTTAATGTATACTCTAAATAATTTATTACTGAATGTGACGGGCTTAAATTCTGCTGTTAAACGAACCTGTGTGTTAGAATAGTTACACCGTAAATCTATTTCTGGTGCCCTGATATGTAACACTGCGTCATCGGGTATTTTTTCTCCATGTGTTTTGGGAGTGTCCTGTGGTCATGGATCTGTGGACGCATGTAGACCTGGTTTGTCTTCCTCACTATGGACTGATTGCTTTGCTGATACAAGTGTGTGTCTTCTTGAAGCTTAATGCAGAGGAGAAGGCTGTTTGCTGGTTTTGCGGCTGCGAGGAGTACGATGATTCAGAACTGGTGTGAGCCGCACGTGTGTGGAGAGGCATATTGGATTGCATATTATTATTTTATTTCTATTTCTTTTTCTTTGTTTTTCTAACATATGTTTTATATAAAGGAAGGAACTGTTTTGTTGTTACTTTTTCCCTCCCTCTCTCTCTCCCCTTTGATTGGACTTTTAAAATATGAAGTATGTGTCTGTTGTTTTGTTTTGAGTGGATGTTGTGTTGTGTGTAAAAAATAATTAAAAAATGTTGATAACAAAAAAAGATATATGAGAATATATATCAGAATGTGTTCTGTGACACAGGTTTAGGTTTAGTGCAGGTTTGGAGGATTTTATAGTCTTCTATTACAGTTTTTCTCGATTGTTAAAACACTATAACCAGGCTTTAGAACTAAAATTTCAAAACCATAACGCCATTTTTCAAAAAGCACACCCATTTTGCTGAACTATAAGCACTATTCCCCTGCTTTAACACATGAGTCAGATTTGGTGAACTGTTACTGCAAAACTCTACACACAAATCCCTACATTTCTCAGCGCTTACACCATGTGCTCATTTAGAAAGCAAAAGCATTCAATATAGTTCACTCAAGTCTGCACAGTTTGAGCTCAATTAGCACACAATTACTCAAGTGGAAACACTAGGAGTCAAAATTTATCACACACCAATCAGAACTTTAGATGGATAAAGGGCCAAAGTCAGCTTACGGTGTTTCTCAGTGGCTTTGCTGCATTTCTCAGATCAGAAATCAAATTCTCAAAACTACTTGTTCATCCTCCACATCATCTAGTCACTTGTGCACATCATAAAAAGTTTCTCATTCTTTTGAACAAGTTGTGATTGCTTTGGTACATTCATGCAACTGATTATGTACATTTGTCTGTGGTTTCCTACATTATCAGTTGCTATTGTCACGTTGCTAAAAAATGTATAGTTCTCTGTGCTATAGTCTTACCTTCAAAACCTCAAGTCATTAGTTCATCGTAGAAGTCATTATGGTAAATGCAAAATGGTTGATCTAGTTGTCATAAACTGTCATGCATATTTCTATTAGACTTTTTATGAATTTGCCATGAATTGTTCAAGTGAATCATGACTTTCACTAATGAAGAGAATATAGATCAACCAATGACAAACCAGTTCTCTGAAATAGCTCAAAGGTGCATCTCATGAACCTTCAATTGGAAAGCATATATAGACAGAGGACAACACACGACTTACAAATTCTGATAGTGGACTTTCTAATTTTTATTTTTGCCTTTGTGCACATATTTCTTTTTCTATTCTATTTCACAATGATTTCAATCAATATCCCACATATAGTAATGTGTACATTTGTACTTTTGAAATGGATATGTGGCATACAGTATAGCCTGTGATGTTGAAGAGGTTCTCTGGCCTGTTCCAGACCAAAGACGAGATACTGGGGCAGAATAATAATTTTTGTTGTTTGCTGTATTGTACTGTACTCTACAGTACATTAAATTGAGGAATAAAACATTTGGGGAGTACCACAAGCAACACTTATTACCGGTTTTTGTAGTATTGTTTTGAATTTATCTCATCAGTGTGTAAAACTGTGTTGTAGTGTGTGTGTGTTTTTGACTGTTTGTGTGTCATGTCTGGGAGCAAAGTTTGGTTTTTCAGCAAGATTGAGTTGTTTTGAGTGGATTGAGCTTCATTTTGACCTGAATATAGGAAGTTTGGGGAATTGAGTTAGAAGTTATGGATTCATGTTTACTGTTTTGAGAATATGAGGCATAGTTTCAAGAAAGGTGTTTAAGCAATCGAGAAAAACTGTAAAGATCATGTGTTTGTGTGTCTGATTTATGAACTGATTCATGATTCCTGATTCTGATGTGTTTTATCTCCATCAGATTCCCATCAGCTCACTCCGGATCTGAACACAGTGAATAAACTCCTCCGTCTGTCTAAGAGAAACAGAGTGATTACTAACACTTTCACAGATCACTCTTATCCTGATCATCCAGACAGATTTGATGATTGTCCTCAGGTGTTGTGTAGAGAGAGTGTGAGTGGACGCTGTTACTGGGAACTGGAGTGCAGTGGAGGTTATGTGTATATATCAGTGTCATATAAGAGCATCAGCAGGAAGGGACTGGGTTATGAGTGTGTGTTTGGAGCTAATGATCAGTCCTGGAGTTTGAACTGCACTCGCTCCAGATACTCATTCTGGCACAATAACATAGAGACTGTTCTCCCTGTGAAGTCCATCAGCAGTAGAATAGGAGTGTATGATGATGATGATTATATCAGGAGAACATTAGAGTGTGTGGATCACAGTAGAATAGGAGTGTATTTGGATGAGAGTGCAGGAACTCTGTCCTTCTACAGCGTCTCTGACACAATGAGCCTCATCCACACAGTCCAGACCACATTCACTCAGACGCTCTATCCTGGGTTCAGAGTTTATCCTGGATCATCAGTGAAACTGTGTTGATGAATCAGAGAGATTCTACCCATAATGCTTTGAGCTGCATGATCAATCAGGAACAGATGTTATAGAGTCTCTTTATCACATTAATATGAACATCAATCAGAATAAATGTGTGTCAGAAATCCTCATAGAGACAGTCAGATCAGTCATTCATTCAGAAAATATTCATCTCATTTTTCTGGATTGTTTTTGTGCACAAATAATAAAACAATGACAAATCATCTTGAGATCAGATTGTAATTGATGAATATGTAATATGTAATCACTATTTCTAGTTTTTCACTGTAAAGATGCTTTGAATCAGTCTGTACTGTACAATAAAGATGATGATTCTGAGAAATGTCTGAATGATTTATGAATCATGAATATAATCGATTCCTCACGAGACACAAGACAAAATATAACATTAATCACAGCATTTAATCAAATATAGTTGTTATAACTACAGTAAAGACATATTACATTATTACGAGATCTCCTTCAGAGAAAGAACATGACAGAATATTTATTTTAAAATATTTAGATATTTACTAAATATTTAATTTTTTCTTCTGAGTTTGAAAGTATTTTAATGACAATTGATTCATCAGAAAAAGTAAATATTTTAATTACTTAAACATGTAAAAATGTGTTAAAATATGTAAAAGCTTTGCTGATTGATTTTAACAAGTGTAAATATATAATGCAAATATTACTTTAGCTGAAGTATTTGTCAATACTGGAGTCCTTTTTATTGATTAATTGCAATAATCCTATTGTACTGTAAAATAAAAACTATTTAATAATAATAATAATAAACAACCAAAATATGAATTTAATTTTATTATTATTTTAATTATAACAAATAAAAATAATTATTAAAATAAAACAACAAATCAACAAAGGTCACAATTGCAATTATTCAATTATACTACAAAATAAAAAATGAGTATTTAAAAATAATATTAATAAAAATATTAATTTTATTTTTATGTATTTAAAAATTATAACAATTAAACAAGTTCATCAAAAAAATCCTATTGTACTGTAAAATAAAATGACAGTATTTAGTAGTAAAAATAATAATAAATGTTATTTTATTATTTAACAATTAAAAGAAAAAATACTATTAATAGTTACTTTTTCAGTAATTGTACTGTAAAACAAAAAGTGAAACAATAATAATGATCAAAATATGAATTTTATTTTATATAAATTTTATTATTTTCAGCATATCAAAAAGGAAATGTTACAATTGCAATAATAATAAAATAATAATATCCTAAATATTTTCGTTATTTATTTATTGTTGGTTATAACAATTACCAAAAACCATAACAAGTTACTATAAAATAAAAACTCAGTATTCAGTATTAATAATAATAATAATAATAATAATTATTATTATTATTATTAAATTAATTTGACAAGATTTGTTACAAATCTTTAATATGTAATATTTGTTACAATTGCAATAATCATACTGTACTGTAAAAGAAAAAAACAGTATTTTATAATAATAATAATAATTGTTGTTATTATTATTTAAATAACAATTAAAAAACATTTTACTATTAGTAGTTACTATTGCAATATTTGTAATGTACATTAAAATGTGAGTATTTAATAGTAACAAGTCATAATATGCATTTTATTAATCCTTTTCCCCCTATATTTTATCTATTTTATCTATTTTATCTATTTTATTATTTTAATGTAAAAAAGGAAACGTTACAGCTGCAATAATCCTACTGTACTGTAAAATAAAAATGGGTAAAAGTAATAGTAAACTAAATATTTGAGTTAGTTATTTATTGTTCATTATAATAATTACACAAATCCATAAAAAGTTACTATTGCAATAATAATACTGTACTGTAAAATAAAGTCTGAATTTATAAAATAGTAATAATAACCAAAATATAAATTTTATTTAATAGGAATTTTATTATTTTAAGTATATCAAAAAAGGAAATGTTACAATTGCAATAATCCTACTGTACTAAAAAAACAATGGGTATTTAAAAATAATAATATCCTAAATATTTTATTTATTTATTGTTAATTATAACAATTACCAAAACCATTAAAAAAGTAACTATTGCAATAATCCTATTGTTCTGTAAAATAAAAACTTTGCATTTAATAATAATAATAATAATAATAATATAATTTGTTACAATTCCAATAATCATATTCCACTGTAAAAAAAAAAAAAATCTGTATTATTTATTATTATTATTTTTAAGAAGAAGAACAATTGTATTATTTAAATCAGAACAATAAAAAAACAAGATAATATTGCAGTGATTTTACTGAAAAATAAAAAGTGAGTAATAGTAAAATGTTTTTAATTGTTATTTAAATAATAAAATAAAATTATAATATATAAAAAATAATAAAATACAATTATAAAATATGAGTATAATAATAATAATAATAATAACAATAATAATAGTAGCAACAACAACAATAGATTTTTATTAATATTTAAATTATAACAAATCAAAAAAGGAAATGTTACAACTGCAATAATCCTACTGTACTGTAAAATAAAAATTCAGTATTTAGTAATAATAATAATAATAATAATAATAATATTATTATTAATTTTATTTGATTGTTTAAAGTATATCAAATTAATAAAGATTTGTTTCAGATCTTTAATATGTAATATTTGTTACAATTGCAATAATCATACTGTACTGGAAAATAAAAAAAGAATCAGTATTTAATAATAATAATAATAATAATACATTTCAATTATTATTTCAATCATAACAAATTAATAAATACATTTGTTACAATCCTATACAATACAATCCTATTGTACTCTAAAATAAAAAAATAAACAAAATATGAATGTATTTATTTTTTAAATTATAACAAATAAACCAATCCATAAAAACCTTACTGTTGCAATAATCTTAGTGCACTGTAAAATAATAATAATAATAATATAAATATTAATTTTTATTTTAATAATCCTACTGTACTGTAAATAAAAATGGGTATTTAATAATAATAATAATGAGCAAATTATGAATATTAATTTATTATTATTTAGAGTATAAGAAATTCATAGACATATTATAATTGCAATAAACCTATCGTACTGTAAAATAAAATTTTTATATTCAATAATAGTAATAACCAAAATGTTAATATTATATTGCAATTATTTAAATTATAATAAATCATTAAAGGAATTTTATGTTTGCAATAATCCTATTGTACAGTAATTTTGTTTTATTAATAATGATAATAACTTAATTATTAATTTTATTAATTATTATTTAAATTATAACTAATCAATAAATATAACAATCCTGTTGTACTTTTTTTTTAGGGTATTTTAGAGCACAATGGTAAAGTCACAGTACTAATATTAATAGCTGTCTTAATTTCTTTGCTTGTAAAACAGCAAAGTTTTATTTGATCAGAAACGCTTCTCTTTTGTTGTTGACAGATTCATAATCGCTTCTCATTATAAATGTGTGAAGATGTGTTTTCAGATGCACGTTATAAGTGACTCAAACTCTGTCTATGTGTGAAATAAGAACGGAAGAATTACTTTCTTAGATCGTCTGTCAGAGAAATGTGCAATAATGCTGAAGGGCCTGACGCTGATCAATAATGAGTTTTCTTCACTCTTTGACTCTGAACGAAGGGCTCCAGAGAGCGATCAGGTGTATTATTATTATTACAGTATGTATTATATTACCCTCTACAGAAATAAAGGTGACTTGACTCTAATATACGTTATAAGGAATAATGTACAGTCAGCTGGTTGTTATAAACCCAGGGTTTATAAACCCAGGGACTGTAAGAGACTGTTGTGTTTTTGTGTTTACGGAAACATGGCTTAACAACAGCATTCTGGACCATTCAGCTCGACCAGCTAACATGCTATCGAGCAGACAGAGCTCTCGTCGAGGGAGGTAAGAGGCACGGCGGCGGGCTTTGTATTTACATCAATGATGCATGATGCCGTGACGCTGTTGTGGTCTGCAAACACTGCTCACCCCTGGTGGAGTTTATGATTATTAAGTGCCGGCCGTTCTATCTACCGAGGGAATTTACAGCCATACTGCTCGTTGCTGTATACATCCCTCCAAGCTCCAACAACAACAACAGGAGTGAGGCACTAAATGATCTGTACCAGCACATCAGTGAGCAGCAGACAGCCCACCCAGATGCTTTTCTCTTCTTGGCTGGGGATTTCAACCACGCAGACTTAAGGAGTGTGTTCCCAAAAATTCACCAACATATAGACTTTCCAACAAGGGGAAAAAATACCCTGGACTTTGTTTACACCACACAGAGAGGAGCTTACAAGGCCCTACCCCTCCCCCACCTCGGAGCCTCAGACCACATCACTGTCATGCTAATGCCTGCATACAGACCGCTCGTTAAAGTAATCAAACCAATACACAAACAGATTCAAGTGTGGCCGGATGGCTCGTCAGAGGCACTTCAAGGCTGTTTTGACACTACTGACTGGGATATGTTTAAGCAGGCTGCCACATACAACAATACTACAGACCTCCAAGAGTACTCAGAGACTGTCACTGCCTACATCACCAAGTGTATTGATGATGTAACTGTCACAAAGTCTATCACTGTCCAGACCAACCAGAAGCCGTGGCTGACAGGGGAGGTCTACAGACTTCTGAAGGCTCGGAACGCTGCCTTTAGAGCTGGAGATGAGGAGGGCCTGAAGACAGCTAGGGCCAACCTATCCCGCGGCATCAGAGAGGCCAAGAGACAGTACTCCAGGAGGATAGCCCATCGTTTCAGCAACAGCAGAGATACTCGGAGCCTGTGGCAAGGGATTCAGACCATTACGGACTACAAGCCCCCACCACAGACCTGTGACAGCACCATCCCCCTGCTGAACGAGCTGAATGCCTTCTTTGCTCGCTTTGAGGCACAAAACAGCACCACTGCACAGAAGACTCCACCTCCTCCTGGCGACCAGGTGATGATGCTGTCCCGAACAGCATGAGGAGATCCCTCAGCAGGATCAATGCACGAAAAGCTCCGGGTCCTGACAAAATTCCTGGGCGTGTACTGAGAGACTGTGCAGTGGAACTCACTGATGTCTTCACAGACATTTTCAACATCTCGCTAAGTCAGGCTGTTGTCCCCACATGCTTCAAAGCTACCACCATCATTCCAGTCCCGAAGAAGTCATCTCCATCCTGCTTCAATGACTACCGTCAAGTAGCACTCACTCCTATTCTCATGAAGTGCTTTGAATGGCTAGTCATGCAACACATCAAGTCTGTCCTCCCCCCCCCTCCCTGGACCACTTCCAGTTTGCATATAGGTCCAACCGCTCGACCGATGATGCCATCGCCACTGCCCTCCACCCAGCCCTCACACATCTGGACAAAAAAGACACGTATGTCAGATTGCTGTTCATAGACTTCAGTTCAGCATTCAACACAATCATCCCTCAACAGCTCATTCAAAAATTGGTCCAGCTGGGGCTCAACACGTCGCTGTGCACCTGGCTGTTGGACTTTCTGACCGGGAGACCTCAGGCAGTACGGGTCGGCATTAACACATCCAGCACCATCACACTGAACACAGGGGCCCCCCAAGGATGTGTGCTGAGCCCCCTCCTCTTCACTCTGCTGACCCATGACTGCACACCGTCAAACAACTCCAACCTCTTCATTAAATTTGCGGATGACACGACTGTGGTGGGTCTCATCAGCAACAGAGATGAGACAAACTACAGGAGCGAGGTGAGCCGCCTGGCCGGGTGGTGCAGTGACAACAATCTCTCTCTAAATGTGGAGAAGATGAAGGAGATTGTTGTTGACTTCAGGAGAGTGCACTCTCTGCATGCTTCTCTGACCATCAATGCTGCAACCGTAGAGAGAGTGAGCAGCACCAAGTTCCTGGGTGTACACATCACAGAGGACCTCTCCTGGACCAACAACACTGCAGCACTGGCCAAGAAAGCACAACAGCGTCTCTACTTCCTCCGCAAACTAAGAAGAGCCAGAGCCCCGGTCCCAATCATGTGCACCTTCTACAGAGGCACCATCGAGAGCATTCTGACTAGCTGCATCACTGTGTGGTATTGTGCCTTCAACGCATCCTGCCGCAAGTCCCTTCAACGGATAGAGAGAGCAGCTGAGAAGATCTTTGGCGTCTCTCTCCCCTCCCTCCAGGACATCTACAGCACCCGTCTCACCCGCAAAGCCCTCTGCATTGCAGGTGATCCCACCCACCCGTCACATAGTTTCTTCAGTCTGCTACCATCAGGGAGGAGACTGCGGAGTCTCCAGGCGAGGACCAGCAGACTGAAAGACAGCTTCATCCATCAGGCTGTCAGGAAGCTGAACTCCCTCCCGTCCTTGCCCCCCTCCCCTCTCTTACCCCAAGCACCACTGAACTCTGACCCCCCCCCACACACCCACACACACACACGTACACACACGTATACACACACGTACACACACACACACACACACACACGTACACACACGCTGCGACCAGCACCAGTCACTTTGTATAGCATTGGACTGACCTCATTCAACTACCTCTTCTGACAGTCTGAATAAAGACTGCTCTTTTTGTCACTTTAAATAGAATAGACTTAATAAGCTCTTTGCACTACACCATTTATATTCTGCACTGTTTGTTTATTTCACTGGTTTGCACTCTATCTACAATGTGCCTTATGCCACTTTATCTATTTTTTATCATCATTATTATTATTTTTATTTTATTTTTATTTTTTCTCTACATGTCCTTATTTGTATATTTGTAATAGTTGCATTTTGTGTACGTGTGTATGTATGTGTATGTGTATATATATATCTATGTATGCATGTGTGTATGTATGCATGTATGTGTATACAGGTGCATCTCAATAAATTAGAATGTCATGGAAAAGTTAATTTATTTCAGTAATTCAACTCAAATTGTGAAATTCGTGTATTAAATAAATTCAATGCACACAGACTGAAGTAAGTCTTTGGTTCTTTTAATTGTGATGATTTAGGCTCACATTTAACAAAAACCCACCAATTCACTATCTCAACAAATTAGAATACTTCATAAGACCAATAAAAAAAAACATTTTTAGTGAATTGTTGGCCTTCTGGAAGGTATGTTCATTTACTGTATATGTACTCAATACTTGGTAGGGGCTCCTTTTGCTTTAATTACTGCCTCAATTTGGCGTGGCATGGAGGTGATCAATTTGTGGCACTGCTGAGGTGGTATGGAAGCCCAGGTTTCTTTGACAGTGGCCTTCAGCTCATCTGCATTGTTGGGTCTGGTGTCTCTCATCTCTCATAGATTCTCTATGGGGTTCAGGTCAGGCGAGTTTGCTGGCCAATCAAGCACAGTAACACCATGGTCATTGAACCAGCTTTTGGTACCTTTGGCAGTGTGGGCAGGTGCCAAGTCCTGCTGGAAAATGAAATCAGCATCTCCATAAAGCTTGTCAGCAGAAGGAAGCATGAAGTGCTCTAAAATTTCCTGGTAGATGGCTGCGTTGACTGTGGACTTCAGAAAACACAGTGGACCAACACCAGCAGATGACATGGCAGCCCAAATCATCATTGACTGTGGAAACTTCACACTGGACTTCAAGCAACATGGATTCTGTGCCTTTCCACTCTTCCTCCAGACTCTGGGACCTTGATTTCCAAATGAAATGCAAAATGTACTTTCATCTGAAAAGAGGACTTTGGACCACTGAGCAACAGTCCAGTTCTTTTTCTCCACAGCCCAGGTAAGATGCTTCTGACGTTGTCTCTGGTTCAGAAGTGGCTTTGTAGCCCTTGATGCGCTGACTCCAGCTTCAGTCCACTCCTTGTGAAGCTCTCCCAAGTGTTTGAATCAGCTTTGCTTGACTGTATTCTCAAGCTTGCGGTCATCCCTGTTGCTTGTGCACCTTTTCCTGCCCAAATTCTTCCTTCCAGTCAACTTTGCATTTAATATGCTTTGATACAGCACTTTGTAAACAGCCACACCTTTCAGTAATGACCCTCTGTGACTTACCCTCTTTATGGAGTGCGTCAATGTTCATCTTCTGGACCATTGCCAAGTCAGCAGTCTTCCCCATTATTGTGCTTTCAAAGAACAAGAGATACCCGGAATTTATACTGTAGGGATGGTCATTAATTGAAACTCAAATGTAAACATTCTAATATTTTGAGATACTATTTTTTGACTTTCATGAGCTGTAAGTTCTAATCCTCAAAATTAAAACAAATTTTTTTTTTAAATGTTCTACTTTACATGTAATGAATCTAGAATATATGAAAGTTTCACTTTTTGAAATAAGTTACAAGAAAAAAATAACTTTTTCACGACATTCTAATTTATTGAGATGCACCTGTATATGTATATATATATATATATATATATATATATATATATATATATATATATATATATATATATATTTGATTTGTACTTATCTGTATTTTTGCATTCTACTGTTAGTGTTTAGTGTTATCTGTATGCACCAGGGCATAAAAGTAACGCAATTTAAATTCTCTGTATGTATGTACGGTACATGTGGCAGAATTGACAATAAAGCAGACTTTTGACTTTGACTTTGGTTTATAGTGAGCTATAGAGGCGTTCTCAGTATTGATCTAGAAATAATCCATAAAGAGCAGTTTAAGGAGAAATTCACACACAATCTGTTGCTCAAAGTCTCTCTAGGACTTAATTTTTAGGGACGACACCAGTGATGCTTATTTATCAGTTTCATGAACACCTGATCCTGCTGTATGATGTCACCAGAAGCGTTTCTCAACTTCAGAAACTCACAAAGCTCATCATGACATTATATACAGATGATAGACAACCAGAATCTGCTTTCTACCACCGCGGGTCTAAGCAAGGTGTCACGGTTGCTGGAGTCACTGTCTCATTCCTGCTTGTCTGTGTGGTGTGTGGCGTGAGTGGGTGTGTCTGAGCTCGTTATTACGGGCTGATCAGCGCCAGCTGGGGCTCATTACTGGGGCTATTTAAGATCTGCTAACGCTCCTCTCATTGTCAGATCATAAGAGTTTCTCTGTGTTCCTGTCCTGGTCCTCTGTCTGTTTCCTGGAGTTCCTGGTCTCTACCCTGGCTTCGGAGTATCCCGCAACTGGACTTTGCTGCCCATTGCGTCCCTGCGCTCGTCTTCCGTCTACGCTGTGCACGAGCTCTGACCCCATCTGTACTTTGTTTGTTCTTGGTAATAAACTGTTGTATATCCGCTATTGAATCCTTCTCTTCATTACGCAACGGTTACGTAACAGTACGATCTGACCACGAATGGATTCAGCGGAAGCTCTAACCATTCAAGGAGCACTGGATAACAACAACGCACGTATGGATCGTCAGGAGGAGCAGATGTTCGCTACCGGACGAGCCATGCAAGCGTTAGTGGCCCAGGTGTCCAAGCTCACCACTCAAATTCAACAACTGAGGATGCCCGCTGCGCCACTTCCCCCGCCTGTTTCCCCAGCTCCTCCTAACAGCAGGACTCAATGTGAGCCGCGGCTGCCGGCACCGGAAGCATACAACGGTGAGCCCAATCTGTGTCGAGCTTTTCTAGTAAAATGCTCAATGTTTTTCTCCCTGCAACCTCAGACATTCGCCACAGAGGAGTCCAAGGTGGCGTTAGTTCTCACACTGCTGTCCGGGAAGGCGGCGTTATGGGGAACGGCGGTGTGGGAGAATCGTCATCCCTGCTGTTCCTCGTTCCACGCACTATCTCAGGAGATGAGGAGGGTTTTCGACCGCGCGGTAGTCGGGTGCGAGGCAGCGCGCAGGCTGGCCGATCTCCGCCAGGGTGAAAGATCTGTCTCGGACTTCTCCATCGAGTTCCGAACCCTGGCAGCTGAGTGCAAGTGGAACGAGGAGGCGCAGTGGGACATGTTCCTGCATGGGTTGGCTGACCGGATCCAGGGGGAGATATTCAGCATGGAGTTGCCCACTAGCTTGGATGGACTGATCGATTTAGCTCTCCGTGTGGACTCACGACTACAGCAACGTGACCAGCGAGATCATCAGCTGTTGCCAGTAGTGCCTGATTATTTCCCCGTCGAGTCTGGACGTACGGTCAGCCACCGGTCTTACAGCGAACCCATGCAGGTTGGTAGAGCTCGGCTTTCCCGGGAGGAGAGAGATCACCGACGTAAAAGAGGACTATGTTTGTACTGTGGTGCGGTGGGGCACTTCCTGGCGGAGTGTCCAGTAAAAGCGCAAGCCCGGCAGTAGAACTCAGCTTACTGTCGGGTGGAGTGTCTTTGAACCAAGCCTCAAACGCCACTCTCCTCCCGGTAAGACTGCAATGGGCGGCCGGGAGTTATGACGGTTCGGCTTTGCTGGATTCGGGGGCTGAGGGGAGCTTCATGGACCGTACTCTGGCTCATCAATTCCATATCTCCACAACCTCGTTCCGCCACAAGATTCCGGTCAGTGCACTTAACGGACAATCACTTCCTGACATCACTCACTCCATGCTACCCGTCACACCCATCACGTCTGGGAATCACACAGAGACCATGGAATTTTATATTACTGACTCACCTATGGTCCCGGTGGTGCTGGGCCATCCCAGGCTCATCCAGCACAACCCCAGAGTCAACTGGGGCCAGAATTCTGTTTCTGCGTGGAGTGAAAAATGTTATGCGTCTTGTCTTGTGTCTGCTTGTTCCCCTGTGTCTTGTGTTTCGTTGCAGGATGAGGCGGTGAATCTGTCAAACGTGCCCGAGGAGTATCTCGACCTGAAGGAGGTGTTCAGTAAATCCAGGGCTGCTTCTCTTCCTCCACATCTTCCCTATGACTGTGCCATAGATCTAGTTCCAGGTACGTCTCCGCCTAAGGGCAGATTATACTTGCTTTCGGTTCCGGAAAGGGAGGCCATGGAGAAATATATTTCTGATTCTCTAGCAGCCGGGCTCATTCGTCCTTCCTCTTCTCCCACTGGGGCAGGGTTTTTTTTCGTGGGGAAGAAGGATGGTTCTCTGCGACCTTGCATTGATTATCGAGGGTTGAACAACATCACGGTAAAGAATACTTACCCTTTGCCGTTGATGTCTTCAGCTTTCGAGCGGTTGCAGGGAGCATCCGTCTTCACCAAATTAGATTTGCGTAAAGCTTATCATTTGGTCCGGATTAGGGAGGGGGATGAGTGGAAGACCGCATTTAATACCCCCAGGGGGCACTTTGAATATCTTGTCATGCCCTTCGGGCTGTCCAACTCCCCCACGGTTTTCCAAGCACTTGTCAATGACGTGCTGAGAGACATGGTTAATCAGTTCATACATGTCTACCTGGATGAAATATTGATATTTTCTTCCTCTCTCCAGGAACATGTTCAGCACGTCAGGCGAGTGCTCCAGAGGCTGCTCGAGAATGGGCTTTTTGTCAAGGCGGAGAAATGCGAGTTCCATGCACAGTCAGTTCCGTTTTTGGGTTACATCGTCTCGTCCGAGGGGATGCGCATAGATCCCGACAAGGTTAAGGCTGTGGTGGATTGGCCAACCCCAGATTCCCGTAAGGCCCTGCAGAGGTTTCTGGGGTTCGCCAATTTCTACAGGCGTTTTATTTGCAATTTCAGCCAACTAGCCGTTCCTCTGACTGCCTTGACCTCCACCAAGACGACGTTCAGGTGGTCAGATGCAGCTGAGGCTGCATTTACCAACCTCAAGAGCCGCTTTGTTTCAGCTCCCATTCTCATTGCACCTGATCCCACACGTCAGTTTGTGGTGGAGGTCGATGCATCAGAGGTGGGGGTAGGTGCGGTTCTTTCCCAGTGCTCCTCCTCGGACGACAAGATGCACCCTTGCGCTTTTTTTTCTCATCGTTTGTCGTCCGCCGAACGGAACTACGACATTGGTAACAGAGAGCTGCTGGCAGTCAAGTTAGCCTTGGAGGAGTGGCGTCATTGGTTAGAGGGTTCGGGGGTACCCTTTATTGTCCGGACTGACCATAAGAACCCAGAGTATATTAGATCCGCTAAACGTCTTAACTCCAGGCAGGCTCGGTGGGCACTTTTTTTCGGTCGTTTTGAGTTTTCTCTGTCCTACCGTCCGGGTTCCAAAGACATCAAACCCGATGCGTTATCTCGTATTTTTGATCATTCCGAGCGCCTGTCCACTCCCGTTACTGCCCTCCCGCCCTCCCAGGGCAATACGGTCGTTTTGACCATAGTGGACCGGTTCTCGAAGGCGGCCCATTTCATTCCCTTGCCCAAATTACCCTCTGCCAAGGAGACAGCGGCTACTATCGTTGATCACGTCTTTCGCATTCATGGCCTCCCGATGGACGTGGTTTCCGATAGGGGACCCCAGTTTGTTTCCAAATTTTGGAGAGAGTTTTGTCGTTTACTGGGGGCGACTGTTAGTCTGTCCTCCGGGTTTCATCCTCAGAGTAACGGCCAAACGGAGTGGGCCAACCAGGACCTTGAGAGAGTGTTACGATGTTTGGTCACTCAGAATCCCGCCTCCTGGAGCCAGCACCTCTCATGGGTTGAGTACGCTCATAACTCGTTACCAGTGTCGTCCACGGGCCTTTCGCCTTTTGAGTGTAGTTTAGGTTACCAGCCACCTATTTTTCCTAGTCTGGAATCCGAAGTCGCGGTCCCTTCTGCCCACGCCTTCGTCCAGAAGTGCCGTCGCACTTGGAGAAGAGCCCGCGAGACTCTCCTCCGAGTGGGAGCGCGCACTAAGGCTCAGGCCAATCGCCACCGGTTGAAGCCTCCCATATACGTCGTTGGTCAAAAGGTGTGGCTTTCTTCTAAGAACATTCCGCTCCGTCTGTAATAAACTTGCTCCCAAATTCATTGGCCCATTTCCTGTCACCAAGATCCTTAGTCCGGTGGCAGTCCGCCTCAAACTTCCTCCGGCGTACAGGAGAATTCATCCCGTGTTTCATGTCTCCAAATTAAAGCCCGTTTTTCGTTCACCCCTTAATCCGCCTGCCCCGGTTCCCCAACCGCCACGTCTCGTAGACGGGGAACCAACGTATTCGGTCAATCGTATTCTGGACTCGAGGCGGAGGGGATGCGGATTCCAGTACTTGGTGGACTGGGAAGGTTATGGTCCGGAGGAGAGAAGTTGGGTTCCTGCCAGGGACATTCTGGATCATTCCCTTATTGATGATTACAATCAACGGGTAAGGTTGGCTGGGAGCGCCAGGGGGCGCTCTTAGGAGGAGGGGTACTGTCACGGTTGCTGGAGTCACTGTCTCATTCCTGCTTGTCTGTGTGGTGTGTGGCGTGAGTGGGTGTGTCTGAGCTCGTTATTACGGGCTGATCAGCGCCAGCTGAGGCTCATTACTGGGGCTATTTAAGATCTGCTAACGCTCCTCTCATTGTCAGATCGTCAGAGTTTCTCTGTGTTCCTGTCCTGGTCCTCTGTCTGTTTCCTGGAGTTCCTGGTCTCTACCCTGGCTTCGGAGTATCCCGCGACTGGACTTTGCTGCCCATTGCGTCCCTGCGCCCGTCTTCCGTCTACGCTGTGCACGAGCTCTGACCCCATCTGTACTTTGTTTGTTCTTGGTAATAAACTGTTGTATATCCGCTATTGAATCCTCCTCTTCATTACGCAACGGTTACGTAACACAAGGTTTCAGAAATTGTGTTTTAGCAATTGAGAAAAACTGTAATATTGTATACTGTAGTACAGCGCATTGTAGGCTGTATACTGTACAATGAACAAATTGTATAGCCCTGAACATTGTGCTTTCCGTTTGTTAACAGTACTGACTGCTCAATAGATTTTGACTGGTTGCAGGTTCATATCAACAAAGAACAAGAATTACAGTATCACAGAGACAAAGGACAAGTTTGTGAGATGCAGGGTACAGTACTGTAAAAATAGGGGTACAAGGAGGAGGAAGAACAAAAAAAAATAGCAAAGAGCAAAGCAGAGTAGTAATTTCTGATCAATTTTGAGCTACTATGATAGAACATGTTTTCGTTCTCATCAAAAGACAATGACGGAAAAATATTAAATTTGTTTTGAGATTAAAAATGTAATTCTCCCTGAGAACTATATGTTTTGAACAATGTGTTTTCTAATTTTTTGGTGTATTGTTTACTGACTGCTTGATAGTGTATATCATTTTGATCACTTTGTTTATGATTTGAGAGCAGTGCTTGATTTTGAACACAGGTAAAACTGTTTTGAGGCGAAAGTTTCATTTTGCGAGAGGAGTCAGAGGTTTTTGTATATAGTGCTTGAATAGTGCAGAGGTTATATTTACATCAAACTATACTTATTTATCCATCATATGATTCATTTTCTTAAATATACACTCTTTTATAATAATAATATTCAAATTGATTATAATACTTAATATTGCTACAATTCTAAATTATTCTAACAACAATTTAATAAATTATAACAATTTGTTGAGCAGCTGATGATAAATGCAAAATAGTTATGCATATACAAATTATATAATGCAATATCATGCTTATCAATGATAATAACAAAGAAAACAACCTTTCAAACATATGATGACTGATTTTATTCACTATATACTCTATACACTATATATACACTATATACAGGTAACTATATACTCTGTTCTTCTCCTAGTTATCAATCAGCATGTTCATTATAAAAATACTTAAAAGACTATTGGAAAAAATGTCAGTTAAATTAAAGTTTTACATTGGTTACATTATTGTAAAACGTGATATTGATTATTAACAAGGTTAATAATTAATGGGGACCTAAAGACAATATTAAAGAATTAAGATTTAATACAAATATGATTATATTTGACGATCTTAAACTGAAGATCCAGACAGACTCATCTGAGCTTCTTCCTCTGTTTCACCTTTAAATAAAACAAAATGATCATTGAATACTAAAGCAACACTAATCATTCAATATGACATGTTTCTAACACACATGCTGCATTATTTCAGTGTAAAGAGTCTCTTCCAGCTGTATGATCACATTTATTTCTGCTCATAGACACAGTAGTGAAGCTCTTCTGTGGATCCTCACCTGATGTTCACTGCTCCTCTCATCATCATCTCAAACTATGATAAAGAGAAACACATGCTAATGATTGTACATCATATATAATAAATGACAGAACAAATACAAATGTGATTTAGCCTTAAATCAAAAGCTTTAGTTAAATGTTCCAGTAGTTAAAGGCGTTTGTCGTCTAGTTTAAACATGTTTGTGTTGGTCTTAGTAAAGAACTGAAAGTAAAGTAAAGTGACGTGTTGCTGGTGAAAGTAAAAACACAGAGACATTGATCATGTGATGCTGGAATCTGCTCTGATTTCACAGCGTTTTCCTACAATCTGATCAAATCTGTTTTCAGACTGAAATGATTCACTATTACTGATGTTATTAATAAAGCAGGTATTGTTGTATAAAGCTGTGACAGTGTGCTTTTGTTCTCTTTCCTCCTTTGTGTTCAACATTTAATCATCTTTACATTTCATTCTGACACAATAACCCTCTGCTGCAGTAAAGCTTGATGATCATCTGAGGATCTCCTTTCACTAATATTTGACAGAATATATTTGTTCATATCAGCAGTAACTGAAGATCTCTTTAATATCAGAGTGATGTTTTCTCACCTCAGTTCACAGTTTGAGTCTCGTATCACATCAATGAGCTGCTGCTTCGAGTCTCCAATCATATTATAACTCAGATTAAGCACTTTTAGAAACTGCAGCGCTTTTGTGTTTCTCAAAGACTGAGTTAAAGAAGAAACATCTGTAATGCCACAGTTATAAAGACTAGAAAGAGACAAACAGGAAGAGAGATCATCTCACAAACAATCATTAATGTGAAGAATCTGACACAAATATAATGTGAACTCAGACTCATCATAAGATATTGAGTATAAAGTGTTTTGTAGTGATTTGAATGATTGTGATTCTTGTATGTGAATGTTCCTGACCTCAATCTCTCCAGTTTACAGTCTGAATCCTTCAGTACGTCACATAAGTGATTCACTCCTGTGTTTGTTATTTGATTCCCGCTCAGGTTCAGTTCTCTCAGGTGTGATGGGTTTGATTTCAGAGCTGAAGTCAGGATCAGACTCTGTTTCTCTGTAATACTGCATCTATACAGACTGAAGACAGAAAGAGACCCGGACAAGAAAATATGAACATATCACTCTTATTCTGGCCTCCCTAAACTGGTTACCTGTTAAATATAGAATTGAGTTTAAAATTCTGGTAATGGTATTTAAGTCTATTAACAACCGCGCTCCAGCTTATTTGGCAGATCTCCTTGTAAGACATGCTCCCTCTAGATCACTTAGATCCAGTGATCTGGCACTCTTGACAGTGCCCAGAACTAGATCCAAGTACAAAGGTGATCGTGCGTTTGCGGTGATTGGCCCAAATCTGTGGAATAAGTTGCCACTAGTGATTAGAAGGGCACCAACTCTGACTATGTTTAGATCCAAGCTAAACAATTATTTATTGTCTTTGGCATTTTAAAATGGATGATGTTTTATGATTGAATTAGTTTTAATGGTTGTACTATCATTATACTGCGGTATGATTGTTTCTTCTATTCTGTAAAGCACTTTGGGCAAATTAGTTGTATTTATACAGTGCTATATAAATAAAATAAAATAAAAATAAATAAATAACTCTAAAGAGGTCAAGGCCATAAAGAGAAATCAGAAAATTATGCTGAACAATAAGTATAACGGCTACTTATGAAAATAGCCTACTGTATCATAATTAATACACAAAATTCAATATGACCAAAACTTTGCTGAAAAAATTGTTTTACACAACATATGTCATGCCTTCTGTCCTCTGATTGATAATTCATACATTTTTAATCAGGTAAAGTCTTTTTTTTTTTACAAGCTACTGTATATGCTGCACCAAAATTAGACATTTTATATTGTGTGAAATAAAAACATTAAATTGAAAGCAGTTATGAATAGTTATGTTTGTCAGCAATCGGTAAACATGATCACATTCAGCAGTCCTATATTCATACAGATCAATATATGCACATTTATCTTTAATTTACACAGAACTGAGCTGTTAATGTTAGGAAAGACATCTGTGTGTTTATAGCGCTGCTGTTTTTACAATCTATCACTTGTTTGAATGAGTTTTCTAAACTCTAGAAGAAAATCATATTTCTCTCTCTACAGTAACTGTAAATAATTATTGACTCATGATCAAACTGACTTACTCAACTGTTTAAAGCTTGATGTCACTCTGTAATTGGCTGTTTAATTTAATATGTCACATTATAGCGGCTCTTTGTGATGCTGAGGGAAAAACTGCTCTGACTCAAACAAGGAGATATTATTATCAGCTACAGTAACATTACTATTAGAAGTAATGAAACATTGTAAATAAACTATCAATACTCACTTCAGTGTGTTGAGTGTACAGTGTTTATCCTGCAGTAGAGCAGAGATCTGATTCACTCGTGTATCTCCGAGCTCACGATTAATCAGATTCAGCTCTCTCTGGAGTAACGGGTTTTTACCCACAATTCCTCTCACATACTGACAGCCTTCATCTGCAGCAGGACCCAAAAACCTGCAGAAGACAAGATGAAGCACGACTCAATTCAGTTAAACTTTATTATTCTGAAAACAAGCTCTAGTTATTTACATTCACATACAGAAATAAATACACCAATACTTGAAAACAGAGTCTAGTAATCACAGTTATTTGAAAGAAACTAGAGCAACACTCAGTCCTAAAGCAAACTACATCCCACAGAACAGAAGAGCAAAAGCTCACTAGATGATGATTTTCATTATGAATACAGAGAGTGAAATTAAAGAATGAAGATCTCTCTGGCTTTGAGCAGAAGAAACGTCAGCACAGAGAAAACTGCTTGAGAAACTGAATGTTTGTGATCATCTGGAGACTCACAGACCTGCTGTAGAGAAACTGTGTCAATCTGAGCTTGATGGAGATTAATCTACAGTGTGTTCAGAAACATTCAAACCAGTCGACTAAAACCAGAAGTGTCCATAAAAACACAACTGTGCATGTTAATTATGAAGGTATATCATACTCCAGAATAGCAGCACAACTAAACTGTTGACAGTCATCATCAGCACAACAGAACCAGCAGCATCTGATCTGATCATTCTGATCCAACAAACTGTCCAGATTATTACTCAAATATATTAACCTGCACATCATTTATTTATATAGTGATATTTGAACGTGTCACCTCAGTGTCTTCAGCTGATAGTCTGGATCCTGTAGTAAATCATCCAGCTGCTTCACTCCTGATTGTCCAGGATCATTTCCAGTGAGATCCAGCTCTATCAGGTGTGAAGGGTTTGATCTCAGAGCTGAAGACAGAGCTTTATAACCTTCTTCAGTGATACTGCAGTCTGAGAGTCTAATGAACATATAACATTCAGAAGATTAATCACTTATTCTACTGAACAATATAAATCCCTAAAGTGAATTATATTTTGTTCCTAATACAAATAAACTAAAACTTCCAAAGCAAAAACTGACAACTGAATACAGAGTCAAACAAAAAGAGAGAATTTTAAATAGTTAGACATCAATTCACTTCACTATCTCCAGCTTACTGAAAACTTTCAAGGTTTAAATGAAGAAAAACTGTACATGTGTAAAAGTATTTAATTAGATTGACCTGCAACATATAAGCAAAAATTGTTTTGGAACGGTCTTCTTAAAGGGATAGTTCACCCAAGTAGTTCCAAACCTGTATGAATGTCTTTGTTCTGCCGAACACAAAGGAAGATATTCTGAAGAAAGTGGGAAACAAAGCAGTTCTGGGGCACCATTGACTTCCATAGTATTTTTTTTCCTTCTATGGAAGTCAATGGTGCCCCTGAACAGCCTGGTTACAAACATTCTTCAGAATATCTTCCTTTGTGTTCAGCAGAACAAAGACATTCATACATGTTTGGAACTACTTGAGGGTGAGTAAATGACAGAATTTTCATTTCAGAATCAGAATCAGAATGAGCTTTATTGGCCAGGTATGTTTACACATACGAGGAATTTGTTATAGTGACAAAGCTCCACAGTGCAACAGAATGACAGCAACGGGACAGGACACAGACAACAAGAGAACAATATACAAATATACAAATAGGCAGTGTATATACAAATAGGCAATGTATATACAAATAGGCAATGTAAATAGCAAAAACACTATGCAATACAGACAATCATGTGTGTACAGGTCTGACATGTGCAAATTTGAAATGGAAAAAAATAAAATAAAAAATATTATATATGTATGTGTGGTGAATAAATAGTTGTAAAATAGTGTTGTGTGTTCCACGTTAATGTCAGGTGTTCATGAGATGGATTGCTTGGGGGAAGAAACTGTTCCTGTGTCTGGTTGTTCTGGTGCTCAGAGCTCTGTAGCGTCGACCAGACGGCAGCAGTTCAAAGAGGGAGTGTGCTGGATGTGCGGGGTCCAGAGTGATTTTTCCAGCCCTTTTGCTCACTCTTGCAGTCCGGACTACCCTCCGTAGTCTTCTGAGGTCAGATTTGGTAGCTGAGCTGAACCAGACAGTTATTGATGTGCAGAGGACGGATTCAATGATGGCAGAGTAGAACTGTTTCAGCAGCTCCTGTGGTAGGTTGAACTTCCTCAGCTGGCGAAGGAAGTACAACCTCTGCTGGGCCTTTCTCACAATGGAGTCTATGTGAATGTCCCACTTCAGGTCCTGGGAGATGGTGGTGCCCAGGAACCTGAATGACTCCACTGCAGTCACAGTGCTGTTCATGATGGTGAGTGGGGGGAGAGCAGGGGGGTTTCTCCTGAAGTCCACGATCATCTCCACTGTTTTGAGCGTGTTAAGCTCCAGGTTGTTAAGACTGCACCAGACAGCCAGCTCCTTAACCTCCTGTCTGTAGGCAGACTCGTCACCGTCCTGAATGAGGCCGATCAGTGTGGTGTCGTCTGCAAACTTCAGGAGCTTGACAGAGGGGTCTTTAGATGTGCAGTCATTCGTGTAGAGGGAGAAGAGCAGTGGGGAGAGAACGCAGCCCTGAGGGGCTCCAGTGCTGGTGGTGCGGGTGCTGGATGAGAATTTTCCCAGCCTCACAAGCTGCTGCCTGTCTGTCAGGAAGCTGTTGATCCACTGACAGATGGAGGTGGGGACGGAGAGCTGTGTCAGTTTATTCTGAAGGGTGTCCGGGATGATGGTGTTAAAAGCAGAGCTGAAGTCTACAAACAGGATCCTCACATAAGTCCCTGGTCTGTCCAGATGCTGCAGGGTGAAGTGCAGTCCCATGTTGACTGCATCATCCACAGACCTGTTTGCTCTGTAGGCAAACTGCAGGGGGTCCAGTAAGGGTCCAGTGGAGGCCTTCAGATAAGCCAAAACCAGTCTTTCAAATGATTTCATGACCACAGACGTTAGAGCCACAGGTCTGTAGTCATTAAGTCCAGTAATTTTGGGTTTCTTTGGGACAGGGATGATGGTGGAGCGTTTGAAGCATGAGGGGACTTCACACAGCTCCAGTGATCTGTTGAAGATCTGTGTGAAAATGGGGGCTAGCTGGTCAGCACAGGATTTAAGGCAGGCTGGTGACACACCGTCTGGGCCTGGTGCTTTCCTTCTTTTGTTCTTTATGAAGACCTGCCGCACGTCATCTTCACTTATTTTCAGTGCAGGTGTGGGGGAGAGGGGGGTTGCTAGAGGTGTTAATGGTTGTGTGGAGAGGTGTTCAGGGCGGGTGTGGGGTGTTTTTTCAAACCTGCAGCAAAAGACATTCAAATCGTCTGCTAGTTGTTGATTCTCCACAGTGCTGGGGGATGGTGTCTTGTAATTTGTAAAGTCTTTCATACCTTTCCACACTGAAGCAGAATCACTGGAAGAGAACTGAATCCTTAGCTTGTCAGAATAATTCCTCTTAGCCACCCTGATCTCCTTTTCCAGTGTGTATTTGGCCTGTTTATACAAGACTTTATCCCCCATCCTGTAAGCATCTTCTTTGGCCTGACGGAGCTGTCTGAGTTTTGCTGTGAACCATGGTTTGTCGTTGTTGTAGGTTAAACGAGTCCTGGTAGGGATACACATATCTTCACAGAAACTGATATATGATGTTACAGTCTCTGTGAGTTCGTCCAAATCAGTGGCAGCAGCTTCAAAAACACTACAATCAGTGAGGTCAAAACAAGCTTTTAAATCTTGCTCTGCTTCAGCAGTCCATCTTTTAACAGTTTTTAATACAGATTTTTCAGATTTGAGTTTCTGCCTGTAGGTTGGTATAAGATGAACTAAACAGTGATCAGATAGTCCTAAAGCTGCTCGAGGGACAGAGTGATATGCATCCTTTATCGCTGTGTAACAGTGATCCAATATATTACTGTCTCTGGTGGGACATGTGATGTGCTGTCTGTATTTTGGCAGTTCGCGTGAGAGATTTTTGGGTGAACTATCCCTTTAAAGTCCAGAATTAGACCCCATTAAAATGCTGAGCAGAACATGAATTGTACAGTTTATGCTGGAAAGCTGAGAGATGTTAATCCAGTTTTGAAAGGAGGAGAGGAACAGAATCGGCCAAAATTCCCCCACAGTGGTGTAAAACTCAGAAAGTGTTATGATGGGACTATCAGTAAAGTTAAAGGCTATATCAAAGTAGATTCTTTAAAAGCACTACAAAACATTGATCTTGTCACATATAATCTTAAAATAAATTATATCTATCAGATCTCGCCCTCATTTCTGTGGCAGATTTAGCAGCTCTAACAGACTGATCTGAATTCAGATTCAACACTAGGACTGCCACTAATGATTAAATCACTAAATGATCATTTGCATAAAATATGATGCTTTTTTAAAGATCATTATTTTGTATGTTTGGTGTAACAGAATATGTTGACATGTTTTATTGTTCAAAAAACACATTATTTTTCAAATACTGTACATTATTGTAGGTCCTCTATGCCCCGCCTCTCTCAAACGCTTCGTTTTCTACAAAGACCCTCCTTCCGACAAGTGCAGTCTGCTCTGATTGGCCAACTGACACAGTGCATTGTGATTGGCCAAACACAAGCCACGTCGGAAATGTAACGCCCCTTTCCATAATTGAGAGCCTCAGCTTTCAAAATTAAAGTAAAAATAGTTAATAATGTTGTTAGTTTTACCATCAGTTCAAGCCCGAGAGGAGAACAGAGTCGCGTGACAGACACAGTGATGAAGCTCGTATGTGTTTGAACACAAGCCGCGGTTAAGATGATTTCTGATGCGCTGTACACTCCACTGTGATGTGACCGTCTCTCTCTCTCTCTCTCTCTCTCACACACACACACACACAAGCCACGATTAAGACGATTTCTGATGCGCTGTACACTCCACTGTGATGTGACCGTCTCTCTCTCACTCTCACACACACACACACAAGCCACGATTAAGACGATTTCTGATGCGCTGTACACTCCACTGTGATGTGACCATCTCTCTCTCACTCTCACACACACACACACACACAACGTGCAAAACTCTGCATTTGAACAGTCAATAACAAATACTTAAACTAATACCAAAACATACTTACAGTCGCTGATTCAGAAGCGCCAGATTGTCAGAGCAAAGTCAGAATTACCTCCTCTCCTAGGTTCACGAAACAGTCGTCCATAAAATGCGTTGCTGTTCTGTTGTGAGTAATCTTAATGATTCCTAAATGCATCTACTTTCAGAAGGCCAAATACAGTGCTTTTGCTTTCACCTAGAAACACACAGCGTCTCCCTGACACGGCTGCATCAACACTACTGCAGTTACTGAAACCACACCTTCTTTCTTTGCGTGAACATTTGGGCTGCATTAAGTAAATATTTCCACATCGTGACGTAGACATGTGGGGCGTGTTTGAATGAGCCGTTTTAGGAGAGCGTGGCAGAGTCTTAACTTTGATAAAGAATATCTCTTTGGTTTTGAGACTTTAATCTTTGCAACTTCAGGGATCTTATCTATGCACAATCAGCTTGTAACACTCCAAAGAGAAAGAAACACTTGAAATCGCATCATATGACCCCTTTAAAGAAAACCAGAAGCACATTCTAAGCATAAACTCATAAGAAGGAAAATATATCAGGCATCCTTAAATAGCAGAAACATAATGACAACTATAACAGCACTTTACTGTTTCTACAGTTTAACCTGAGCATCATGTCCAAACATAGGAGCTGTTCACACCACAAGTGTTGTGTTGAGACAAAGACAAGCTGAGGATCTAAACACATCCAGATTTATCAAAGAAAAAACAACAAGTGATACTCCAAACAGAGTACAAATCCGGCTCAGGAAAATACAAACAAGAAACTAAATAAAACACGAGGCAAACGTTAGGGTGATAAACAATATGGCCAAAATTCATATCACAATATATTTCTTCATTTCGGTCGATACAATTCTGATATTGATATGAACAAACAGAGGAAGAGAGATCATCTCACAAACAATCATTAATGTGAAGAATCTGACACAAATATAATGTGAAGTCAGCTTCATCATGATATATTGAGTATAAAGTGTTTTGTAGTGATTTGAATGATTGTGATTCTTGTATGTGAATGTTCCTGACCTCAATCTCTCCAGTTTACAGTCTGAATCCTTCAGTACGTCACATAAGTGATTCACTCCTGTGTTTGTTATTTGATTCCTGCTCAGGTTCAGTTCTCTCAGGTGTGATGGGTTTGATTTCAGAGGTGAAGTCAGGATCAGACTCTGTTTCTCTGTAATACTGCATCTATACAGACTGAAGACAGAAAGAGAAAAGATAATCAATCAGATATATGGCAATTAAACCTATTACCAGCTATACAAAGTTAGTTTACACATTGATTTCACATCACTTTTTGCTCTCTATGGTAAATGTGTTTATGTCTGTTGTTCTCACACACTGCTGACTCGTTAACACTTTACAATAAGATTTCATTTGTTAACATTAACTACATTAGTTAACATGAACCAGTGATGAATAATACTAGTACAGCTTTTAATAACCTTAATATCAGTTTCAACATTTACTAATACGGTTTTGAATTCAAAGGTTTTTTGTTAACATCAGATCATCCAGATTAACCCGAAAGAGGGCAAAACCATAAAGAGAAATCAGAAAATTATGTTGAACAATAAGTATAACAGCTACTTATGAAAATAGACTACTGTATCATAATTAATACACAAATTTCTAGGGCCTATAAATGATCAATATGACCAAAACTTTGCTAAAAAACTTGTTTTAACCCTTGTGCACCCTTATGGACATTTTTGTTAATTTTAGTTTTTTTATATATATATATATATATATATATATATATATAATTTCGCCTGTGTTAATGCTAACTGCATAAATTTTGGCTCAAATGTGTATTTTTATTAGAATTTTAATATTCCTCCCTCATTTCCTTTAATAAATCTATTTTACACTTGGTACAAAAAAGTGAAACACTCAGCACCTTTTGGACAAAAATGTCCCCATTGAAACCCATTAAAACTGATATTTTTAATCACAGTGCCGTTTAACTGTAAAATGATGCAATTTTTGTTAATAGGCTTTCATTCTGTTGGCAAGGCTTCAAAATTATTTTTTTTACTATTTTTTACCAGATGGTGCCATTTATTTCAGGTTTGGTCTATAAAGGGTCTATAAAGCAAATACTTGCTTTATTCCTGTTTTCTGCTTCTGCATATTATAGAGCCAATTGGATAAATAATTCAGCTATAATTGTGTGGGTGTGTTGGTATAAATGTCACAGTGTGGTTTGTATGTGTGTCATAAAAAAAAAAAATTGTGTGTGTGTACGTGTGTGTTCTTGTAAGAATTGAGAGAGAGAAACTCTACTGTAAACTACAAATCAAGCACTGTGAGCTCCAGCAGAGTTTTGCTGCATCTAATGGAGAAAATGTGGTACTGCGCCCAAACTAAATTTTACTGAGAGCTCATTTTTTGAGATATCAACCTCAAATTTGGAACACAACTTGTTTATATTTAGCTTTGATTTTCTAGCAGGTTTAGAGTTCAACATGTTTCATATATAAAATATTCATGAAATAAAATATTGTTCATGAATAATTTTCATAAACTTAAACCTGTATAACTTTTTTTTTGGTTTCACTTTTTAACTTTTTTTACTTCAACAATAACCTGCCATTGGTCTTTAAAATGAGACCAAACTTAAGTCTGTGCTTCCAAGCTTCCAATTTTTATGACCGTTCTTTTGACATGGACATTTTTGTCCACTATGAACCTATGTGTAACTTTTTTTTATTGATGCACGAGGGTCATGCCTTCTGTCCTCTGACTGATAATTCATACTTTTTTAATCAGGAAAATACTTTTTTTTTAAATTTCTACAAGCTACTGTATATGCTGCACCAAAATTAGACATTTTATATTTTGTGAAATACAAACATTAAATTGAAAGCAGTTATGAATAGTTATGTTTGTCAGCAATAAGTAAACATGATCACATTCAGCAGTCATATATTCAAACAGATCAATATAAGCACATTTATCTTTAATTTACACAGAACTGAGCTGTTAATGTTAGGAAAGACATCTGTGTGTTTATAGCGCTGCTGTTTTTACAATCTATCACTTGTTTGAATGAGTTTTCTAAACTCTAGAAGAAAATCATATTTCTCACTCTACAGTAACTGTAAATAATTATTGACTCATGATCAAACTGACTTACTCAACTGTTTAAAGCTTGATGTCACTCTGTAATTGGCTGTTTAATTTAATATTTCACATTATAGCGGCTCTTTGTGATGCTGAGGGAAAAACTGCTCTGACTCAAACAAGGAGATATTATTATCAGCTACAGTAACATTACTATTAGAAGTAATGAAACATTGTAAATAAACTATCAATACTCACTTCAGTGTGTTGATTGTACAGTGTTTATCCTGCAGTAGAGCAGAGATCTGATTCACTCGTGTATCTCCGAGCTCACGATTAATCAGATTCAGCTCTCTCTGGAGTAACGGGTTTTTACCCACAATTCCTCTCACATACTGACAGCCTTCATCTGCAGCAGGACCCAAAAACCTGCAGAAGACAAGATGAAGCACGACTCAATTCAGTTAAACTTTATTATTCTGAAAACAAGCTCTAGTTATTTACAGAAATAAACAAACCAATACTTGAAAACAGAGTCTAATAATCACAGTTATTTGAGAGAAACTAGAGAAAACACTCAGTCCTAAAGCAAACTACATCCCACAGAACAGAAGAGCAAAAGCTCACTAGATGATGATTTTCATTATGAATACAGAGAGTGAAATTAAAGAATGAAGATCTCTCTGGCTTGGAGCAGAAGAAACGTCAGCACAGAGAAAACTGCTTGAGAAACTGAATGTTTGTGATCATCTGGAGACTCACAGACCTGCTGTAGAGAAACTGTGTCAATCTGAGCTTGATGGAGATTAATCTACAGTGTGTTCAGAAACATTCAAACCAGTCGACTAAAACCAGAAGTGTCCATAAAAACACAACTGTGCATGTTAATTATGAAGGTATATCATACTCCAGAATAGCAGCACAACTAAACTGTTGACAGTCATCATCAGCACAACAGAACCAGCAGCATCTGATCTGATCATTCTGATCCAACAAACTGTCCAGATTATTACTCAAATATATTAACCTGCACATCATTTATTTATATAGTGATATTTGAACATGTGTCACCTCAGTGTCTTCAGCTGATAGTCTGAATCCTGTAGTAAATCATCCAGCTGCTTCACTCCTGATTGTCCAGGATCATTTCCAGTGAGATCCAGCTCTATCAGGTGTGAAGGGTTTGATCTCAGAGCTGAAGACAGAGCTTTATAACCTTCTTCAGTGATACTGCAGTCTGAGAGCCTAATGAACATATAACATTCAGATGATTAATCACTTATTCTAGAAATTACCTGAACAATTTAAAGCCCTATAGTGAATTATATTTAGTTCCTTATAAAAATGAACTAAAACTTCCAAAGCAAAAACTGAAAACTGAATACAGAGTCAAACAAAAAAAGAGAACTTTAAATAGCTATACTTCAGCAAAATAATGTAAACATATAATATATGAACAAATAAACCAAGAGAGGAGCATTTGAGGATATTAGTTACAATTCCAAGCCTGGATCCAGCCTCAGTCAACAAATAAGTGAATTTAACCAATCTAGATTAATATAGAGGATTAATGTGGAAACAATAGAGAAGAATAACAAAATTAAATGGTCTACTTTTACATTTTTAATGCAAGAAAATCATCAAATCAAATCAAATCAATTATTTTAAGCCATTTTAGAGTATAGTTTACAATCCCTAAATATACAAATATACTAAATATGCATTTTGCATAATAAAAGATTGAGTGAAAAGTACATTAGTTCAGTATAAATGTGACTCAGAATAATCTACTGTCGTCTGTTACACTGTTTTTATTCTGTTTTCACTTCTGTCTTGTTTCACAGCAAAGATTTGTCAGATTTCAGTGAGTTTGATGCTGTTTCTACAGATACAAACCCATGAACTAATAGTGTTTCTGAATCTTTCTTCAGATGGAGAAACACAGAAGATGCAGCGCTAGAAATGATGAACATGAGTCCAGCGATCTTAAACTACACAGTAAAGTTTAATCAGACTGCAGCTGCTGTACAGTATAATGATACTAACTCTAGTTTCTCCAGCTTGCATTGTGTGTTCATCAGTAGATCACTGAGGTTTTTCACTCCAGAGTCTCCTAGATTATTACAGCTCAGGTTCATTTCTCTCAGGTGTGATGGGTTTGATTTCAGAGCTGAAGTCAGGATCAGACTCTGTTTCTCTGTAATACTGCAATCACACAGACTGAAGACAGAAAGAGAAAAGACAATCAATCAGATCTATGGCAAATAAACTTATTACCAACTATACAAAGTTTATAAAGATTGAAAATCAACAAACTCACTCATTAAGATGTGATAATCCAATGTTAGTTTACACATTAATTTCACATCACTTTTTGCTCTCTATGGTAAATGTGTTTATGTCTGTTGTTCTCACACACTGCTGACTCGTTAACACTTTACAATAAGATTTCATTTGTTAACATTAACTACATTAGTTAACATGAACCAATGATGAACAATACTAGTACAGCTTTTAATAACCTTAATATCAGTTTCAACATTTACTAATACAGTTTTAAATTCACAAGTTTTTTGTTAACATCAGGTAATCCAGATTAACCCAAAAGAGGTCAAGACCATAAAGAGAAATCAGAAAATTATGTTGAACAATAACTATAATGGCTACTTATGAAAATAGCCTACTGTATCATAATTAATACACACATTTCTAGAGCATATAAATGATCAATATGACCAAAAATTTACTGAAAAACAATCTATTTCATGCCTTCGGTCCTCTGATTGATAATTCATTGTTTTAATCAGGTAAAGTCTTTTATTTTTATTTTTTATTTCTACAAGTTACTGTATATGCTGCACCAAAATTAGACATTTTATATTTTGTGAAAGACAAACATTAAAGGTCCCATATTGTACACCTTTCTGGAGTTTTATTTTAGGTTTTGATGTCCTTAAGAATATATATTTGCGGTATAAGTACCAAAAACCATCTCAATATATTTTTACAGCTCTTCTCTCATGAGCTCTACTAAAAACAGTTCGATTTTGGCCTGTCTAATTAATATTCATGAGCCTCTCTTCTGATTGGCCTGTTGTTTTCTGAGTGACGAATGGCCAGGCCAACCACAGGTAACTAGTTAGGGCCGACGTCACAATTAGGTCACCGCGCTAAGCTGGAAGCAAAACAAAGGGAGAACTGTAGGTGGCCTATTCAAACCAGCGCAGATTCGGCTACATAAGGAGCTTAAAATATCATCTTGTTGTGATGTTGGGTGCCAGAATCGATGTAATACAGCCTCAAATTAGAAATTTGATCCCATACCTGCTGCCACTGCCAGACAAAAGAAATGATGACAGCTGTGGTTAAACCCATGTTATGGGTGCGTCTGAAGATCTCACGACTGTGTTGTGTATGAAATAATGTCTGTGTGCATGTGTGTAAAACAACAAACTGATGATTTAAAATTATTTGTAATTGTATATACATTGTCGTGATTAATTGTGGCTGGAGGATGGATGGGACGGTGGCCGGTGCTCGGGGTGGTGACTGAAGGCGGTGACTGAGTAGTTCGGACGTCACATTTATACGGAAGTCACAATGGCTCGTGAAAAAGCACAGCTACTTTATGCAGGCTGTGTGCACTTTACTGTGGACTGACTGTTTTGAAACTTATACGGTAGTTACATAGCCCCTAGACCTCACTTATCATGAAAAAAGCCAGGAAATTTCAGTTTTGACAATATGGGACCTTTAAATTGAAAGCAGTTATGAATAATTATTTTTTGTCACAAAAAGCCATATCAGCAATATGTTCAAACAGAGAGATTAATTTACACAGAACTGAGCTGTTAATGTTAGGAAAGACATCTGTGTGTTTATAGCGCTGCTGTTTTTACAATCTATCACTTGTTTGAATGAGTTTTCTAAACTCTAGAAGAAAATCATATTTCTCTCTCTACAGTAACTGTAAATAATTATTGACTCGTGATCAGATTTACTCAACTGTTTAAAGCTTGATGTCACTCTGTAATTGGCTGTTTAATTTAATATTTCACATTATAGCGGCTCTTTGTGATGCTGAGGGAAAAACTGCTCTGACTCAAACAAGGAGATATTATTATCAGCTACAGTAACATTACTATTAGAAGTAATGAAACATTGTAAATAAACTATCAATACTCACTTCAGTGTGTTGAGTGTACAGTGTTTATCCTGCAGTAGAGCAGAGATCTGATTCACTCGTGTATCTCCGAGCTCACGTTCACTCAGATCCAGCTCTCTCAGGAGTAACGGGTTTTTACCCACAATTCCTCTCACATACTGACAGCCTTCATCTGCAGCAGCACCCAAAAACCTGCAGAAGACAAGATGAAGCACGACTCAATTCAGTTAAACTTTATTATTCTGAAAACAAGCTCCAGTTATTTACATTCAAATACAGAAATAAACAAACCAATACTTGAAAACACAGTCTAATCATCACAGTTATTTGAGAGAAACTAGAGCAACACTCAGTCCTAAAGCAAACTACATCCCACAGAACAGAAGAGCAAAAGCTCACTAGATGATGATTTTCATTATGAATACAGAGAGTGAAATTAAAGAATGAAGATCTCTCTGGCTTTGAGCAGAAGAAACGTCAGCACAGAGAAAACTGCTTGAGAAACTGAATGTTTGTGATCATCTGGAGACTCACAGACCTGCTGTAGAGAAACTGTGTCAATCTGAGCTTGATGGAGATTAATCTACAGTGTGTTCAGAAACATTCAAACCAGTCGACTAAAACCAGAAGTGTCCATAAAAACACAACTGTGCATGTTAATTATGAAGGTATATCATACTCCAGAATAGCAGCACAACTAAACTGTTGACAGTCATCATCAGCACAACAGAACCAGCAGCATCTGATCTGATCATTCTGATCCAACAAACTGTCCAGATTATTACTCAAATATATTAACCTGCACATCATTTATTTATATAGTGATATTTGAACATGTGTCACCTCAGTGTCTTCAGCTGATAGTCTGGATCCTGTAGTAAATCATCCAGCTGCTTCACTCCTGATTGTCCAGGATCATTTCCAGTGAGATCCAGCTCTATCAGGTGTGAAGGGTTTGATCTCAGAGCTGAAGACAGAGCTTTATAACCTTCTTCAGTGATACTGCAGTCTGAGAGTCTAATGAACATATAACATTCAGATGATTAATCACTTATTCTAGAAATTACCTGAACAATTTAAAGCCCTATAGTGAATTATATTTAGTTCCTTATAAAAATGAACTAAAACTTCCAAAGCAAAAACTGAAAACTGAATACAGAGTCAAACAAAAAAAAGAGAACTTTAAATAGCTATACTTGAGCAAAATAATGTAAACATATAATATATGAACAAATAAACCAAGAGAGGAGCATTTGAGGATATTAGTTACAATTCCAAGCCTGGATCCAGCCTCAGTCAACAAATAAGTGAATTTAACCAATCTAGATTAATATAGAGGATTAATGTGGAAACAATAGAGAAAATAACAAGATTAAATGGTCTACTTTTACATTTTTAATGCAAGAAAATCATCAAATCAAATAAAATCAATTATTTTAAGCCATTTTAGAGTATAGTTTACAATCTCTAAATATACAAATATACTAAATATGCATTTTGCATAATAAAAGATTGAGTGAAAAGTACATTAGTTCAGTATAAATGTGACTCAGAATAATCTACTGTCATCTGTTAGACTGTTTTTATTCTGTTTTCACTTCTGTCTTGTTTCACAGCAAAGATCTGTCAGATTTCAGTGAGTTTGATGCTGTTTCTACAGATACAAACCCATGAACTAATAGTGTTTCTGAATCTTTCTTCAGATGGAGAAACACAGAAGATGCAGCGCTAGAAATGATGAACATGAGTCCAGCGATCTTAAACTACACTGACTGAAGAGAGAAAGAGAAAAGACAATCAATCAGATCTGTGATGATCATCTTATTGAAGAACTACAGTCTGTTTTGAATCACACTAGTTATGTTTGATGGAAGCTACTGTTTAGTTTTTCACTTTTTAACTATTTATTTAATGTTTCTCTTCTTTATTCTCTGTTGAAAAGGCAGATTTCTGCATGTACACAATCAGTTCATTGTATCAAATGCTGGAGATTAAACAATTACTAACTAGATAAAAAATATATATACAACATGTGACCAATAGAGTAAAACCAGTGCACTGCTATAAACAATATAACTTAAAGGGGTGGTTGACTGTTTTTTTTCTAGGCTTGATTGTGTTTATGGGATGCAGTCTAGCACGTGTTCATGCTTGTTTTTTTTTTAAAAACGCATTATTTTTGACATAATTTACCTTTATTCCACACCTCTCTGTCCCTTCTCTGACAAACGCCTCGATTTATTTCCTGGTTTTATGAAGCTCCTCCTTCAGAAATACGCGATGGGCTGTTATTGGTTAGCTGGCTCAGTGTGTTGTGATTGGCTAAACCGCCTCTACTGCACGTCTGAATGTCCCGCCCCTCTCCTCAGTGGCATGTGCTCCGGTTGAATTGTAAACAGTGGCGTTGTCTATAATGCTTATCAATTTGAGCCCGATTGAGACCCAGAGGATATTAGTGAAGAGGATCGTGCAGAACCTGTGCAAGCACGGCTCTTAATGGTATGTTTGGTTGTTGTTGTCTCATACTTTTAAATACGCTGCTATTTGTAAATGCTACTGCTTCTGTTAGCTTTTAATATACGGTTTTATCCTGATTAAAGCTTTAATACAGCACAGCAACCGCACGCGTGTCCATTTATAATGCTTCTCATTGCTGTGTGAAAATAAGTGTATAATTGGAACAGTTTGTTGGAGCTGATCTTACGATCTGAATGAGAGAGAGAGAGAGAGAGAGAGATGCAGAGCAGGGCGACAGAGTAACAGTATTAAGAACTGCTGCTTTAATGATTTTGAAACTTGTGAATCCATTAGAATCGTTAGAAGACAGAATCACGATTCATATGAATAGATTGTTACGTGCACCCCTAGTTTTCTCTTCCTCTTCTCTAAAGCAGCGCAGCATGGCTCCGCCCCCTTTGCTGCGTGTTCCCGGGGGCGGGGTTTATCTGGGTCTGTGACCCGGGAAGTAACTCGTTGTAGTCCCTTACCTGTCGTTTTTGTAGGCATTAAACTGCCAGAATTTTAAAAGACGATATCTCCGTTTGCATTGAACTTTCAGCGCCGCAACTCTGCAGATATTGTTTATGCTCAAACAGCAACATTACACACTAACTAATGTTAAAAAAGTGAAATCGCAATCAACCACCTCTTTAAACATGACTAACAACAAGCCATGGTGAAATGTCGCTCTTTTCAAACGGGGTGGATTACACGGCATTTCTGGTCTCGTGAAGGCGCTTCGGAAAGCAAGTTCATCGTTCTGGACGAAAATGAACAACCGAATCATTTCACAAGGCCGTTCAAAGCGTCTCAGTCAGTTCCCTAGGTAGTGAATCACTAGATAGTGCACACGAGTTCCTGCACAGGGTCTGGGGAAGACCGTGGCTCAGTAAACACTCGGACAACTGATCAATCAATTTGTAAAACACCACCACTGGTATTTGTCAACAACAGGCAGGATCGTTATATTTTGATATTATTTTTATGCTATTTGAGGTAACTTAGCCCTATAATATGAAATGTACATCCATGTAAAATGTACATGTAAATCCAGTCAGCATCAATGCTCCCTGTTGTGCAATGGATTGTGGAATGGATTTGTGCCCAAAAAAAAAAGAAAAAAGGTTGCAACTTCTGCTTCATCACAAATTTAATTAACTGATATTGATACATTGTAAATGATTTAAAAGGCATCATTTTATCTTTTTAACTTAAAATGTACTTTTCTTTCTCCATCAGGGTGTGGCCAAAGGTTTCATTGGTGCTTTGTCATCATTGCAATATTTCAGATGCTGGCCAGTCGGTTCTTCTAAGGCACCAAACACCAGACCACTCCACTGCAACTACATACTGTGTGTACTTTCAATACTAGGAGTGTATTGTTTTCATTCCAGGTAATATGTGTAAATGTTTAGAGTTTTTACTACAATTATAATGTGCTTTACTGTTCTCAGTGGCATCTACACTAATATTAGTCTGTTTCATTCTTATTCCGAGGTGAATGTAGCCACCAGATCCAGTCTGTATCCAGATCAGATGGTGGATCAGAACCTAGAGATGACCTCTACAGCCCTGAACGTCAGCGGAGACCATGTCAGCTAGATGAGCCCCAGAGACAGATCCCATCCGAAGACCTCGTTGGCCATCGGGACAAGACCACGAGAACCAGACAAGTCCTCTGCTCAATTTGACCTGTGTTGCAGCCTAGAATTAAACCACGCTATGATGGTTTCATCTGGCCAGAGGAGAACTGCCCCCCCACTGTGTATGGTTGCTTCCAAGGTTTTTTCTCCGTTCTGTCACCGATGGAGTTTTGGTTCCTTGCCGCTGTCGCCTCTGGCTTGCTTATTTGGGGAAACTTGGCTGATTGCACAGACACTATTGGAAGAGAGCTGAACTGGATGATGTCAACACTGAATCACCAATGAACTGACTTTAACTGGAAAAATGACTTGTTAATGTCCTCTTGCATTATTGACAATCTATTTTCCTGTTTGACTCTGTAAAGCTGCTTTGACACAATCAGTATTGTATAAAGCGCTATATAAATAAAGGTGACTTGACTTGACTTTGTAGATGTTTGTTTGCTAACATTTTGTTTAGCTTGTTTAGTTTTTTCTTAGTTCATTAAACAAAGTTTAAACTGAATTTTTGCAGTTGTATTACAGATGTAATGTTTGTCAACTGGGGCTTTAAAGGGATAGTTCACCCAAAAATGAAAAAAATGCTGTTAATTTACTGACCCTTAGGCCATCCAAGATGTAGGTGACTTTTTTCTTCATTCCTGTATGTTTAGTCTGGATGAAAAATGTTATAAATGGATATTGTACCCGCTACGGTACGCAATATGATATCAACGAGGAAAAAATTATTTGTGATGTTTTTCCTGCTTAAAATTGGACACTATAACATTATCAATAAACATTTTCATTTATTTTTTTATTTTTTTATTTTTGTTAAGTTTGTTGCCTCAAGGCAACATTGTACCACAACAGACAAATTTAAACATTTTACATTTTCAAGCATAAAAAATAAATATATTTATTGTTAACATCATTTTCTTTAACCAAATACTTAAACAGTTAGTTTGTATCTAGTTTTTAATGTATTGCATATCTCATATTTAATAAAATGCAATTTCATATCCAGCTGTTGCTCTCAGGCAACATTGTACCATCGTGCATCACAAGTATAACCAAACCATCATATCAGTTATCATATCAAAACATTACAATCAGAGTTGTTGCAAGGTAAAAAATCAGCATAACCTTACCCTAATATGCACCTTATCCTTACAAGCATGCACATACACACACAAGCACATGCATGTACAATCTCCTTCCTCAATAATGACACCTCATTGCTTGTGAAAGATGAGAAAGCAATTCCTCTCAACAGAAAAAAAATCATATGTGTAGATATAGTATCTGAATTACTATTTTTACAAATGCATTACAAAATGTTGCAAAAATGCAAATACATTTAGATACTCTTAATGTATACTCTTTTCCTTACAAATATCATATACTTGTATTATAGCCTAGCAGTCCTGCATGACCTCATGTGATTCCATTACTGTACAATGTTGCCTTGAGGCAACATGAAGTTTTTTGTAATTTCCTAAAATACATTTGATGATATATAATGTAAAGTTTTTGAAAATACTTCTTTACTTAATAATGAAGGTGACTCAGATTTTTTGTGGGCAATTATATGGATGAAAATGGATGATAAATGCACTTTTCATTGGAGAAAATAGGGAGTCATGTGACATGTGCATATGTCCTTAAATTGGAAGCAAAATGGACCCCTGTGGGTCATGTGACCACTTTTTTGCATTTTCATTGATTAGTGTTTGAGTTATACTACCCTGAGATAGCATTGATCAATTAAATGGGTGTCTCATTTTATTAAAAAACCCTCAAATAAAGTATGTTGCCTGGAGGCAACAAGGTACCATAGAGGGTTAAGTAAAGGCTATTATGTGTTGTAATGTGTGTGTATTTAGTGATTGATAAACACCAATCATTTTTTATAATTTTGTTAAACTATAAAAATATATGTTTATTTATTTCTTACGATAATTGCCAAATAATAAATCTTAGTTGAGGTAACATATAAAACACATGGAGTAAATGATTAAATTGTAATTGACATGACTTGTTTAGTCTTCTAAATATTTGACCAATTAAAACAATTTAGTTGAATGGACTATAAAACTATTCCAGTAAAGGTTTAGCCAACTAAAAAAATAACAATACTTAACATACTAATAACAATAGTAAAAATAACTAGTTACTAAATAATAATAAGTTATTTTTTTTTTTTTACAGTGTATACGTTCACCTTATATTTTACTTATCCATTCAAATCCTGGAAATACTACTTTTTACACCACTTTTGTGACAGACATTATGCATTTACCAGGTGGACAATTGCAAAATATATAATATCAATTAGTGATAATTATATGATGAGTGAAAACATTGTGACCACCCATCAGGTCAAGTGAATATTGTTGTTATATAGCCAACATGTTAATGCAGAAGAAATGGGCAGAAAAAACAACTGAGCTAATCTGACCACTCTCAGTACTCAACCTAACCTAGCCCAGGTCTGTATGGCAATATCTCACCCAAAATTAGGCCAGCACTTATAGCCCATAATCGGCCAGAATTCACAGCCACAATCAGGCCAGATCCACACATCCAAAGCCTGGCAACTATTGCTGGGCCAGAGCTGGCGAGCCGCTGCCAGTACACAGCCGAGTGTGTTTGTGTTTATGCAGAGTCAGTGTTAGCTCTGATTTTAATTAGATGATTAAGCCACAGTGGTTCTGATATATCTCGTTCCCATGTTAAGTGTAATTATCAATCATACCGTGTGTTCAGTCACCTGAAGCAGCTTGTTAACGCAGCACAACCGAGTCTGACATGAGAATGTGATGCTGCTCCGCGCCACTAGAGGGAGCGCGAGGGAATTTCATAGGAGTGGAGCTGAAAACGAAAGTGAAACTAGATGAAAACAAGCGACGTCATTTAGAGGAGAAAAACCGTTAACACTGGGTATTCAAACGGCCACCAGTTTTACGGTAAGTGAGCAATGTTTTCTTCATATAATCCTAAAATGAAGTGTAATTTTTTGTTCTTCCTTAAATGGGATTTCAAACTTGGATCATTGTAATTCGACAGTTTAACAGTTCTGAACAAAATGGCAAAATCATCGATGATTAAATTAAAAGTAAATTATTTTAATATGCATTCAGATTTACTCTGGCTGTATCCCAGCTAACAGGGAACATTCCCACAACTTTCATTAACGTGTTTTCAAAGGTATTTAAAGGTTGCAGGGCGTTGCTAGACCTAAAGCTCTACTGGGGCACAGGCTAGGGCTGTGACGGTCTCCGTGCACGTGACGTCACACACTTTATAACAAGCATAATACAAAGTTGTGTATACAAGTGTAATATAGTAACAGTTGCAAATGGTTTTATTTAGACTATAAATCTATGCTAATTCACAAATTACCTCAAACACCATACACAGCGTTTCCTTTAGATTGGCAGGTTTGAGCGCAGTTTATTCTGCATTCAGCAAATGTATTTCGTGATGAGCGATGGACCTTGTTGGGAAACCAAATACTACATCGCTGATCTGGAATCATTTCCATTCGTGTCACCCATCCGCGTTTGTACAAGTGTCTTCAAGTTCACGTGATCGCAAACGCCCGGCTGGTCAGGTTTGTGTTGGTGAGGCTTTCTCCAAACTGGCCAAATACAAACGAGACAGCGGTAAATGGAAGATGCCAACAAGAGATGTGGCAACATACGCCATGATTCCTATTCCACAGAGAGCGCGTGCAGACGAGGAGTTTCTTGGTGGAGGAACAGTGAACCGTGTCTAAACCGGACGCCGCGTCGTTACGCCTGTTTCACACATGCTCCGTCTGCAGTGCGTTTGCGGTGCGTATTTTTTTCCGCACCCATGTTAACGGATTAAAGCGTTCACACTGCACGCAGTTGCGGTCTGGCAGTGCGTTCCAGGAGCGGTGCGTCTGCAGCAGTGCAGCGATCGTTTCCGCACTGCGTCTATTTCTGCTGTGCAGCACGCGCTGAATTAAAGTGACAGCGCTTTGTTCACGGTAAAAATGAACATGGATTGACATGGAAATGTAGTAATTTCACAATAGATAGATAGAATTAAAGTCTACTGTGTTTCACAGGCTTTTTGGCTAGGTTTAAAACAAAGAAAAGTGCACTTTTAGATAAACAAGGCAACATATGCACTTGTGTCTTGTGGAGGTAGAAAAATAAGACCTGCAGGATTGTTTGTAATAAAGATTTAAATGTAAAAGGCACGAGAGCCAACTGTTTCTGTCAGTGGTTTTAATTTACAATATTTGTGATAGCCTAACACAATGTAGGCTATATGCTGTGTTTAAATGTGTTTCCACTTGCTTTAGCAACTTAATATACAAATCTATAGCCACATGCATTTACGTGAATGTCTATGAAAGATTGTGTAACTGTAATGTGATGTGATAAAAGAGAATCACAAAGCTGAAGAAGCAGTTTCAGTATAAGCTAACGTTTGGATTTGAAATCAAAATAGTAATTAAAGGTTGTGTTTGTGGTAAACAGCCGCGGATCAGGAGCGGACTGCAAACGCGTTCTGTGTGAAAGCACATTGGGCCTCATTTATCAATCTAACGTAGAAACGAGCGCAGATCCGAGCGCACAAATCAACTTACGACAGAGCTCACGTGTGATTTATGAAACATTCGTATGCCGTCAATCCCATCGTACGAAAGATCGTACGTTGATAAATGTGGCGGCTGAAAACAATCGTCATTTGAATATTACGCCCCTAAAAACACCCCGGTTTAGAAGCCTCGCCCCTAAACTTTACGACAAGGAGTAACATAACCAGGCCAAAAAGAGGAAGCAATCTCATGAAAGAGAAATTGATCTTACTCCAAAAACACCCGTTAACCTTATAATTGCAAACAATGGCATTAATTTATATGTATATTAAATACCAGTAAATATAACGAAACATTTATAAACATTATAAACACTATATAGATTATTTAGTTCTCCTTAATCCACAAAAAAACCTTTAAATTTAACAGTATTAAAAATGAATGAAAAATGAGTAGCTATTAAATTTTATATTAAACTATGAAATAAAACACAAATTAGGCTATAGTGGCATTCATTATAAACAGAATACAACCATTTACAACCATTGAATACAACCATTTTTGCCATGTAACATTTGGTTGCTAAACTATTATCTATGATGTAAACAAGGCTTTGTACTTCACTTGAGTTCCAATATCCATGTAAATATCACCCTTCACATGCGCAATAAATGTTTGTTTCGGCGCTGCACGCTGATTTTACAGTGGACCTTGTGAATTGTGCAGTGTAACATTTATGTTTGGTTGACTGCATTTTAGTTTGATTAATGGCTGAAATGTCAAGTTAGTAACGCTGTGTGTGTGTGTGTGTGTGTGAGGCACCTGCGTGATCACCGAGCAGTTACATTTTTAAAAATAAAGATATAAAGAAAAAAAAATGCATTAAGAGTGTCACAAAAACTAAAGTGTTTTTTTTCTTTTGTTAATCTGTTAATTCAGATAAATATATTTCGTGTAGCCCTATTTATTTTATTCCTTTTATAATTTCTGTTTTTCTCCATTCACAGAAGCGCTGCAGGTGTGTGATACGACGATGTGTGATTCCTCACGATCTGTTGTTTATGCTGCTATTTGCGCATAAAGCTAAAGCCCTGAAAGAAAAAGAAAAAAGCTTTGTTTGTCGGTTTAGGAAAATAATCTAAATTAACAAAATGCTGTCATTCAGTATAATTCTCTGAAATTATCTATGCTGGACGCAAGTTCAGGCTAACTCAAAAACTTGCGTACACGAGCTCAGACCTGACGTGAGATTTGATCATAGCCACCGCTCACGTCCATATTGATAAATTCCAAGTTTTGCGCAGAAAAGACCGTACGCCCAATTTTCGGTCGTACGTTCATTTCGTAAATGAGGCCCAATGAGTCCATGCTGCTTCTGCACAGCATACGTAACGCACACGGGCTGCATATGCACTGCAGACGGAGCATGTGTGAACCAGGCGCAACACAACAGGTTGAGTCTGTCTAAAGGACATTTGAACGTTGTGTCAGTACATCATAAATAGGACGAGGCAGTTTACTGTGAGGGATTTGTCCTGTTGTATCGCGCCGCATCTAGTGTAGACAGCATCACTGATTATAATGGGTTCTTGCTGCGCCGCTCGCGTGAGGTGTATTTAAATTTCTTATTTAAGGCTACTTTCGTATTTAACTGTATTATTTCTTTGATATTTATTTTAGTGTTTTGCAGGCTGATTGTTCACTGACAGAAGTGCTAAAATAAACACGCACGTTTGTTAATAGATGATTGAGCCTCATTTATTTATTTTTGTGTTTCAGAATTATATATATAAATATACACAACACCGCACCACCGGCGGTAGTGGTAAAAATCTGCCACCGTCACAGCCCTAGCACAGCCCCCCCCCCATCACATTTTCTATCACTTTTTTTCTGGAAAATCTCTTAATCTAGAAAAAACAAAGCAAAACAAAGGTATTCTCCAGTTTCCCAGCCAAGTCCAAGCATGGTTGGTTCATTTTTTGAGCATTAAACTGTACTGCCTATAATAGCACATATTTATCTCAGCCATAGTTACTGCCAGCTCTTTATGTAATGTCCTAAATTAGAGCTAGTGAATTAAATATTAATTTCATATCTGAAAGTAAAGAACACATAAATGTTTTTCTCAGCAACAATGCTTTTTATTTTATTTAATATTTTAAATAATAATTGTACATGTCATAGTGTTGTATGTGTAGTATAAGGTATACTGCCGTCCAAAGGCAAAGCGCAGTAACTACACATGTGGTCAAAATTGAGTTAAGTCCTAAAATGGGCTTTGTGACATCTGTTCTGTCTTGTGACAAAGTCTCCTGTTTCAATTTTGTGTAAAGATTGCAGTAACTACAAAATCCAAGCTAATACCAAGGTAAACTGCAGTAAGTGGAGTTACTGCGTTCTGGCTTTGTTTTCCTGTTTGACACCGCAGATACTGCGCGGTCTGCCTTGGTATCCCGCGGCCAAATGATGGCTGAACTCACGTTAAAACACAAATATCCAAACAGAGATGGGCATAAATACATGAAAATGTATTTAAAATAAAAATACAAAATACTGCCTGCAAAAAATGTATTTAAATACAAATACAGTATTTTGTATTTTGAAAATACATAAAATACATTTGAAAACTGGCCATCCAGCGAAGTACCACTATTAAGGCTTGTTCGTACCAAGAATGATAATTATAAAGACAACTTTAGCGAATCCTAAGCATGTGCTGCTGCAGTTATGTGATCTGTCACTGTAAATGCTTGAGCTCTATAACACAGGATTAATTTTGATTGGCTGTCAATGTTTTTATCATTAATCAATAGTATAAAATTGCTCTGAAAGTGATTTGGACAATATTGTGTTTTTTGTGCCGTTATTGTTATAGTTGTGGTGTGGACTCTGCTATTTGTTTAGATTTTAAAAAGTTTTTAGAACTATATCTGGTCCCTCTTTATATTAGGTTGCCTTAACTACAATGTACTTCAAAAATTAAGTACAATTTACTTATTGTGGTCATATTGCATTGCAAAACACTTCTGCTGCTATTGAGGTGGGATACGGGTAAGGTTAGGGACATGTTTGGTGGTATGGGTAGGTTTAAGGGTGGATTAAGGTGTAAAGCTGATGATAAATGGGGCAAATATTTGAGCAATTTTGCCGAGCAACTTCTTTGAGCAATGTTGCTCGGGCACTTTCCATTGAGAATAACAAATTTCTATCTGGATAACTTTAGATCGGTCGTAGGCCCTGTGTCTCACCTGGTTGCCTGTTGATTGCAACATTGCCCAAAGTTGCCTGGCAACATTGTTAAAAAGTTGCCCCGTGTATCAGGGACGGGTCAACTATGTAATAATAAATGTAATTACAGAAATTAATTACAGATGTTATTACATGCAGGTGTGTTTTTAAAAATACACCATATTGCCAAAAGTATTGGCACCCCTTCTAATGAACAGGTTTGACTACTTTAGTAATTTCTATGAGTACAAATCTTAATGTTAAAGCATATAATGATATTCTAGGAAATTGTGTGCTTTTAATATTATAGCAACAGTTTGGACTCTTTTCTATTCTAACATGACAATGTCTCTGTGTATAAGACAAGGTTCAAAAAGAAAATGATTGATTGAGTCAGTGTGGAAGAACTTGACTGGTCTGCATAAAACCAAGTCCTAATCCCAGTTTAACACCTCTGGTGTGACTGTAAATGCAGACCTTTAGACAAAAACTCATCACCAAACACCAATGACTTGTATATATGGGTTCAGTCATTTTAGACACTTACAAAACTGTTGCAACAGAGATGAAATACAATTTTTAAATAGATGAATTATGTTCCCATCGTTGTTGCCACAGATTTGGAAGAGCATTTTTCTGTTCTAAAGAAGGGGGTGCCAATACTTTTGTCTATATAGTGTATGTACAAGTCATTGGTGTTTGGTGATGAGTTTTTGGCTCAAGGTCTGCATTTACAGTAGGGCTGCCACTAACGACTATTTTTATTTCGATTAATCTATCGACTAATTTATCGATTAATCGATTAATCTAAACAATTAATTTCCCACAAAAAAACAACCATTTTACTTAAGAATATTTTATTAAACCAAATTAAAACCAAATTTCTATGAAATCCTTTTTTTAAAGCAAAAGTAAAGTGCAACAGAGTGCAAGAAGCAAAAGTCCATCTCTCAGTCCAAATCACTGAAATCAGTTCAGTATTATAGTGTAAGAAAGACAACATATCCACGTGTTCTAGTCTAATAATAACATTATAATCAGTATTTTAAATAAAGGAGAATTTACCAGAAATATTATTTACCAGAATTTATTTATGAGAAAAATGCAAATGTGCAGTATTTCTGAAAAAAATTAAAATAATAATTGGAGATGCTTTTGATTATTAAAATTAAATGGAACCATTCAAATGGAATCCAGAAAATAATGGAAAACAGAATTTGGTACAGATAAAACTGTAAAACTCAATTAATTAGACAGGCTTTTTGATTAATACAATTTAATTTAACCATTAAAACAGAGTATAGAAAAATTAAAATGGAAAAAACTGAATTTGGAAATAAAACGGATTTCATAGGTCCCTATAATTATAATATTTTTTTTGTGGTAATAAAAATAGATGTAAGTGAACAATAGCTTTTAAAATGAATTAAAATACATATATAATAGCAATGATGCAATAATAATTAGTTCAAATAAAGTATCAAAAGCAAGAAATCATATGGTTTTATTGAACAAAACTGTTAAAATACATAATGTATTATAAACAATAGAGCTAATGTACATTACGCATAACAACAAAGGCCTTCAGGGGGCGCCGACGGCCTGATGATTATATTTAAACATAACTGCGCGATCTAATCCTTGTTTAATATTGACCAAGCACCATTTAATTCAAATGTCCACTTAATCTTTAATATTTCTTTAGGACAGAAATGCTATAGCCACTGTAATTAAATGAATATGTGGACATCAAAACGTGTAAACTCAGAGTGAGGGTTTGAGCTTTTATTTTGAAATCGTGATGTATTCTCCTGTGTTTGCGTAGATTTATAAATGATTTACCTTACAAATCTGATGAAATGGCGCACGTTGCATTCCCAGATGAACGTTATAATAAACCCAAACTCACAACAACATGCAGAGATGGAGTTTGAGATGCTCCGCACATGTAAATGATCAGTTTCTGTGGAGCTACTGTGAACGGAGCCGCTGTGAGACGCACGTACTTAACCTACACGCATGTAAATAATTAAAGCGCATATACTGTGTTAGAACTGCATCGCAAATAATTATTTAATTAAATCATAGCTTTGGGAATTCACAATTATGCTTAATTATGATTTTTAAATGGGTTTAATATCATGCAGCCTTGGAAAATAGTCTAATAATGTGTTTTATGGATTCTCGTCCATGAAATGCGGCACTTCCGGTATTTTGCCGGTTAGTCGACGCCAGCAAAATGAAGTCGGTGATTTTTCAAAATCAACTAGTCGACTAAAATCGTCGAATCGCGACAGCTCTAATTTACAGTCACACCAGAGGTGTTAAACTTGGATTAGGGCTTGGTTTTATGCAGACCAGTCAAGTTCTTCCACACTGACTCAATCAATCATTTTCTTTTTGAACCTTGTCTAAAGAAGTCAAACCTGTTCATTAGCAATACCCAATACTTTGGCAATATAGTGTAAGTACAATGTAAAAACGTGTATGTACAAGTTCATTGTATCAAATGATTAATTTAAATGTAAGTACATAGTAGTTAAGGCCACTTAATGTAAAGTGGGACCCTGTATCTTTATCATTACCATTATATATGGTTTGTCTCGGGCGCGCACACAGAAAGCTGCCTTTCAGAATGCGATGAGGCCTACTGAATTCTTGAGTTCTCTTTCACAGCATACTGCACTTTTATTAACTCATCTCTCGCTTTATTACTCATGTTTTTAATCTCCCTAATGGGTCAATAAGTCCTGCCCACTAAAAACTGCATTGATACATTGAACCTGCGTCATTCACACTTTATATATTCACCAACATATAGCTATATTGCCATATCACCCAGCCATAGCAAGCAGTAATGCTTAAAGTTTAATAAATACAACTGACTAGCTAGTTGATAAAACCAAAATTTGACCAAAATAAAACTAAAAAATTATCAAGCCTGACTAGCTAGCTCTAATGTCCAGTGCTAGTGATAATTATTAAAATGGTTATTTTCCCCTTGCTAGGAAATAGATAATTTTGATACCCAACATTTTTGTTGTGCAGGCCATAAACTTTAAACATGGGGAAAACAGTTGATGCTGCGACAAGCATACTATATAATGCATATAGAACTGCAATAACTATTTCAAGCATTTTGCACGTTTTATACACAGCAAAATAGCATGTATTTGACAGAAAATCCAGAATTGTCAAGCTGACAAAGTAAATAGCGCTGTGAATGTTTAAATGGTTGTCAATGAATGGGACATTTTACTCAAAATTAAATATCTTCAAAAGATTTTGGCTTTAATAAAAATTTCCCCAACAAACATGGGGTCCTCCATGATTCTTTCTGACAGCAAAGCACTTGAATGTGACAAGCTCGTAATCACAACTTCAGAAGTGGGAAGTAGGAAATTTCAGCACATGAAGGCAGCATTATACCTTATTTCCTTACAGGAATCATGAAAATTCACTCACCCAAATCTAGATGGACTTGTACAGCTGCAGCTCACATTGACACAGGACATCAAACTGCATAATAAAGAGGTTGACTGGCAAAAAGTATTTTATGTATTTCGGACGGACTATTGGAGAGCCCAAACGGCATAACAAGGTATTCATAGTGCCCAGTGGTCGTTGAGAAAGCTGTCTTCCACTCATCTCCGTCCCTGACGTGGATTAGATTTTAGGTGCTGCGGAGGTCAAGCTTGGTAAAGTACTTGGCGGTACGAAGTTGTTCTAGGGTGGCTGGGACCAGAGGCAGTGGGTAACGGAATTTGACTGTGATATCGTTGAGACTTCGGTAATCAATGCATGGTCGTAGACCCCCATCCTTCTTCTTGCCAAAGAAGAACCTGGCTGAAGCAGGGGAGGTGGATGGTCTAAAGAAACCCTTAGCCAGTTCCTCCTCAATGTATGCTTTCATAGCCTCAGACTCAGGTTGTTAATAGGGGAAATATTCTGCCTCTCATTGGCATAGCTCCAGAAAGCAGGTCAAGTTCAAGTTCAAGATTTATTTGTCACATACACGATTATACAGAGAGTATATAATCAGCAGTGAAATGTGAGTCAGGTCCGCTCCATGGACAGTGCAAATATTATAGAATACAACACAAAGAAGTATACATAAAATGAAATGAATAAAAAAAAAAGATATAAAGAACAAAATATAAAATAATGTGCATGACAGTATACTGTAGACTTAAATATTAAGATAAGCATGACTGTACAAGATAGGAATGTGTAAACAGGTTGTACATGGTTGACATGTAGCAGCAATTTCAGAAAAATAAATAAATAAGATACCAAAACACAGAAAGTGATGTGTGCAAATGACACTGTCAGTATGAGGTAGAGAATAATGAGTGTGAAAATCTTACTGATTGTAAGTGATAAATAAGTGATGTCATGATGATGTTAAGAGGCTGAGTTTGAGTTAAGGAGTCTGATGGCCTGAGGGAAGAAACTCCTCCTAAGTCTCTCAGCTTTTGCCATCATGCCCCTGAAGCGCTTGCCAGATGGCAGCAAAGTGAAAAGACGGTTACCGGGGTGATTTGAGTCCTTGATGATTTTGACAGCTCTGCTTCTGCAGCGTTTGAGGTAGATGTCCTGCAGAGAGGGGAGAGCAGACCCTGAGATGCGCTCAGCTAAGCGCACAACTCTCTGCAAGGCTTTGCAGTCTTGACTGGAGCTGTTTCCATACCACACTGAAATACACTGAGTCAATACACTTTCTATGGTCCCTGAATAGAAAGTTTTCAGGATTGTTGGTGAGACCCTGAATTTCCTCAGCTGTCGCAGATGGTACAGTCTTTGCCTGGCTTTCTTAACCTGTGTTTGAATGTGTGTAGTCCGAGTCAGGTCCTCGGAGATGTTTACACCGAGGTACTTGAAGCTGCTTACTCTCTCCACAGGGGTCCCACTGATCATAAGAGGAGTGTAGGGCAGCAGGTGTCTCTTTCTGAAGTCCACAATCAGCTCTTTAGTTTTGCTCACATTCAGAGAGAGACAGTTGTCCTGGCACCATGATGTGAGTCTCTCTACCTCATCCAAGTATGCGGTCTCATCATTGTTAGAAATGAGGCCCAGAACCACTGTATCATCAGCAAATTTGATAATAGATGTGGATCTGTGAGAGGGCACGCAGTCATGTGTGTAGAGAGAGTAGAGCAGGGGACTCAGGACACAACCCTGCGGGGCTCCTACGTTCAGGGTGATGGAGTTTGAGGTGAACTGGCCGACTTTCACCACTTGAGGTCTGCCGGTGAGGAAATCTTGAATCCAGTCGCAGAGTGAAGAGTTTAGGCCGAGGCCTGTGAGTTTAGAAGTCAACTTGATGGGGACTATGGTGTTGAAAGCTGAGCTATAGTCTATGAATAGCAGCCTTGCAAAGTTCCCATTGCTGCTGTCAATGTGTGTGAGGGAGGAGTGGAGTATGTGAGAGATGGCATCATCAGTAGATCTATTGGGACGATAGGCAAACTGAAGAGGGTCCAAAGTAACAGGGATGGAGGAGCTAATGTGGCTCTTAACAAGTCTCTCAAAAACCTTCATGATTATTGATGTGAGGGCCACTGGACGATAGTCATTCAGGCAAGAGGGTTTATTGTTCTTAGGCACAGGGATGATGATGGATCTTTTAAAGGAGGTGGGAACCACAGAGCTAGCAAAGGACTCATTAAAGATTGAGGTGAACAAACCAGCAAGCTGATCAGCGCAGGACCTCAGAACACGGCCAGTAATCCCGTCAGGTTCGGCCGCTTTCCTGATGTTCACTCTCTTTAGTGCCCTCCGAACCTCGTCCTCCGACACGGTGATCACATGATTCTCGCTTCTCTGCCTGCTGCTTCCTGACGCGCTGATCGGCAGAGCCGCGCTGCCGCCGTTGCATTCAAAGCGGCCGTAGAATGTGTTTAACTCGTCGGCCAGCAACGGATCTGCTCTCACCTCCACGGAGGATTTGTTTCCAAATGCACAGATGGTCCTTTGTCCCTGCCACATGCGTCGAGAGTCATTGAGCTGAAAATGAGACTCAATTCTCTCCTTGTATCGATGTTTGGCAGCTCTTACTGCCCGTCGGAGAGCATAGCACAATGTTTTGTACTCGCTCATATTCCCAGACAAAAGAGCCCCGTTGTATGCGGCAGTGCGTTTGTTAACCGCATCACGGATTGTTCTGTCCACCCACGGTTTCTGATTTTGGAAGGTCCTTACAGTTATCGTTTCTGTAGCTTGCTCGGTTAGTGTGTTTACAAAGCTCACTGCTACATCTGTGAACTCGCTGACGTCAGATGAACTCGCCCTGAACATGTCCCAGTCGACGTCATCAAGAGCCGCCTGTAGCATAGCTTCTGAGTGGGAGGACCAGCGCGTCACTTCTCTCTTCACTGGGGGTTCCTGAGCGAGCCTTTGTTTATATTCCGGTGTGAGGAAAATGGCGGCATGGTCTGATTTGCCAGAAGCCGGTAGTGAGCGGGCTTTGTAGGTTTGCAAGATATTTTGAATGAGATCATAGATTTTTCATGGCTAATGACTGGCGATAACGGTTTTATTAATGTGTGTCTGCAAGGCGAGAGTCTCCCTACAGACATTAATGCGGTTCTAACACCAGATAATAATCATGACGTTAGCACGTTTGTCGATCAAATCGAACGAGCGGTTCAAAGCAATGCAGATGTGGGTTGCGATTATGCTTTACAGTTATGCGTATCGGTGGAGCAGAACAGACAAGAAGGAGGCCGTAGGAAGTTAACCGACCTAGCTCACAATATGGTCATCCAAAAAAATAAGATGAATCTTTTCATCCCAAAAAATATATCAGACAATAAGTGTTTCAGTATATGTCTAGCTCGTTTTTTAAATCCTCATTGTCCCGAGCAGGAATTGATCAGAATAGCCAGCAACATACTCATAGATCTGGGTTATGGACCGCAAGATAAAATTGCGTTTCATGACGTATCTAAATTCGAAATGGCCCTAGACTTGAAAATAGTCATCTTTCACAGATCGTGTTCAGGTAAATTGGAACTGTATAAAAATACAGATGAAACACACAAGAAGAACACCGTACATTTATATCTGCACGAAGGACATTACTATATGATAAAAAATTTGAAGGCGTTCTTAGGCTACAGCTACGTCTGCGAGTACTGCTATCTAGGCTTTAAGGATCGTAGTTTACATTGTTGTAAATTTACATGTAACGTATGTAATACGCCTCAGTGTTACACACATCCTAAGAAATGGATAGTGTGAGGACTGTGCGAGATATTGCAGATCTGACATCTGTTATGAAAAGCATAAACAGCCGCAAAGCGATGGAGTGAGATCTAGATGCGATCTTGTAAAACATTGTGACAGGTTTTGCAGACAGTATAGAGTAAAATGGTCAGGCGATAAACTGTTAACGCACACGTGCTCGCCATCCATATGCCCGCATTGCAGTGAGATTCTGATAGATGAAGGGCATCGCAGCTGTTATATTCAACCACTAAAACCTGACGAGCATAGCGAAAAGTATATTTATTTTGATTTCGAGACGATGCACGAAAACGGGAGACATACAGCAAATTACGTGTGTGCCATTTCGCAAGACGGTGAAGAGTTTACGGCCGAAGGGGTTGATTGCGTAGACAAATTGATTAAGCATTTCAGACGTCCAAAATTTAAAGACTTTACATTTATAGCACACAACGCTTCAGGTTTCGATTCTTATATATTGCTCGAGTATTTTACAAGTCAGGGATTGACACCAAAAATTATACTCCAAGGCTGTAGACTCGTACATATGTACGATCAGGCGTTTAAACAGAGATACATTGACAGCTGCAGTTTCTTGCCTATGAAATTGTCAAAAATGACCTCCGCTTTAAACCTAAACACAGACGAAAAAGGGTTCTTTCCCCATCATTTTAATCGTTTGCAAAATGCAAATTATGTAGGGTCGTATCCGTCTAAAGAACAGTACGGATACCACACGATGTCTGATCCTGATCAAGCAAAATTTGACAGGTGGTACGAGAGTGTAGCAGGACAGGTGTTTGACTTCAAAAAACAACTCGGAATGTATTGCAAGAACGATGTTGTTTTGTTGCGAGAGGGTGTATGAAATACAGAAATGAGTTTATCGAATGTACAAACGTAGACCCCTTTGGATGTGTAACGCTTGCCGGTTGCACTATGAAGGTGTTTAAATCGCTTTTTTTAATCCAAAGACACGATAGCCCTAACGCACAAAAACGCTTATGTTAATCAATACAAAGCTTATTCTAACCCTTCCATCCAGTGGTTGGAATACAAACCCGATTCCAAAAAAGTTGGGACACTGTACAAATTGTGAATAAAAACAGAATGCAATGATGTGGAAGTTTCAAATTTCAATATTTTATTCAGAATACAACATAGATCAAATGTTTAAACTGAGAAAATGTATCATTTTAAGGGAAAAATAAGTTGATTTTAAATTTCATGGCATCAACACATCTCAAAAAAGTTGGGACAAGGCCATGTTTACCACTGTGTGGCATCCCCTCTTCTTTTTATAACAGTCTGCAAACGTCTGGGGACTGAGGAGACAAGTTGCTCAAGTTTAGGAATAGGAATGTTGTCCCATTCTTGTCTAATACAGGCTTCTAGTTGCTCAACTGTCTTAGGTCTTCTTTGTCGCATCTTCCTCTTTATGATGCGCCAAATGTTTTCTATGGGTGAAAGATCTGGACTGCAGGCTGGCCATTTCAGTACCCGGATCCTTCTTCTACGCAGCCATGATGTTGTAATTGATGCAGTATGTGGTCTGGCATTGTCATGTTGGAAAATGCAAGGTCTTTCCTGAAACAGACGACGTCTGGATGGGAGCATATGTTGTTCTAGAACTTGGATATACCTTTCAGCATTGATGGTGCCTTTCCAGATGTGTAAGCTGCCCATGCCACACGCACTCATGCAACCCCATACCATCAGAGATGCAGGCTTCTGAACTGAGTCAGGCTTCTGAACTTTGTCCTTGTCCGGATTTAGTCCGGATGACATGGCGTCCCAGTTTTCCAAAAAGAACTTCAAATTTTGATTCGTCTGACCACAGAACAGTTTTCCACTTTGCCACAGTCCATTTTAAATGAGCCTTGGCCCAGAGAAAACGCCTGCGCTTCTGGATCATGTTTAGATATGGCTTCTTTTTTGACCTATAGAGTTTTAGCCGGCAACGGCGAATGGCACGGTGGATTGTGTTCACTGAAAATGTTTTCTGGAAGTATTCCTGAGCCCATGTTGTGATTTCCATTACAGTTGCATTCCTGTATGTGATGCAGTGCCGTCTAAGGGCCCGAAGATCACAGGCATCCAGTATGGTTTTCCGGCCTTGACCCTTACGCACAGAGATTGTTCCAGATTCTCTGAATCTTTGGATGATATTATGCACTGTAGTTGATGATAACTTCAAACTCTTTGCAATTTTTCTCTGAGAAACTCCTTTCTGATATTGCTCCACTATTTTTCGCCGCAGCATTGGGGGAATTGGTGATCCTCTTCCCATCTTGACTTCTGAGAGACACTGCCACTCTGAGAGGCTCTTTTTATACCCAATCATGTTGCCAATTGACCTAATAAGTTGCAAATTGGTCCTCCAGCTGTTCCTTATATGTACATTTAACTTTTCCGGCCTCTTATTGCTACCTGTCCCAACTTTTTTGGAATGTGTAGCTCTCATGAAATCCAAAATGAGCCAATATTTGGCATGACATTTCAAAATGTCTCACTTTCAACATTTGATTTGTTATCTATATTCTATTGTGAATAAAATCTAAGTTTATGAGATTTGTACATTATTGCATTCCTTTTTTATTCACAATTTGTACAGTGTCCCAACTTTTTTGGAATCGGGTTTGTATATTAAAGCAAGCAAAAATGTCGACGTTCATCACGCGTTAAATCACGGTGAAGTCAAATTCGGAGCTTACTACGTGGATGGATACTACGTGCGCATTTCATATCTGGACTTTACGTCGCTGTACCCTTTCGTGCAGTCGTGTAAAACTTACCCATCGATCGGCCATCCTGAAATAATTTTAAAAGATTTTGATTTTGACTGGTCGAGTCGTATTTCGGACTTATTAAATGTACCGTACTGCCCCTGCGTAAACTACTACATCCACTTATCCCTTTCAAATCGCCGCAGGGAAAGCTATTGTTCCTGAAGATTTTGCCCATCATATCTTTGGAAACTGTCATGTCATTAAACATTTCTCATTCGTGTCAGACTCGGTAGCCCTGGTGCAGTGGTGCTACGCGGAAGACGACCCAGCCCCCGCATGCGATGTTAATGTATTTATAGCCTCGTTCACCACTGCATACGGCCGCTTGGAATTATACGAGTTTATGGACAGATTAGGACCGCACGTTTTTTACGTAGATACAGACAATCTTATCTTTTCGACGAAAGAAGGCGAATGGATGCCTCAAACAGGCTCATATCTCGGAGAGTTGACTAATGAACTCGATGCAGATGATAATATCACGGAATTCGCAGCGACCGGACCTAAGTCGTACAGTTTTAAAACTGCAAAAAATAAAGTAACTCTTAAAGCGAAGGGGATCACGCTCCATTCTTCAAATCATTACCTTAGAAAGTATGTTCTGTCTGGTACATGCTTATGTGACATCACGTGACACGACAACCCTGCTCACACGTACTGAAACCATTGTATGGAATAAAAAGAAGTTCACGTTGCATAATAGATCAGTTTTGAAAAGGTTCAAAGGGTTTATGACAAACGTGTCCTCTTGCCCGACTACTCGACTTTACCCTACGGATATTAACAACATGTCCGGATCACACGATGATGCGCATGTTGAAGAAGGTTTTGACTTTCGTTTTCAATTCCCGTTCTCTGCGGTGATCTCCGGACCTTCAGGCAGCGGGAAAACCGTCTTTGTAAAGAATTTATTGTGTAATGTGGACAAGATGATCAATGTAAAAATTTATAATATTGTGTTTTTATACGGCTGTTGGCAACCTTTGTATGATGAACTCTTATCATTGTTTGATATTAAATTTATTGAAGGTAAGACATGGTTTAGAATATAGTGTTGAGTGGTCTTTTCCCCCGGACAGTTTTCTTCACACGTTTCATGCGTGAGCATTGTGAGCGTTTTGCGACCGTGTGTTTCTTACTAGTTCGTTTAGCTTTCTTCACGCGGCCACTCCCCCTACGCATTCGCACTCCAGGCGGTTTAAAAGATCCGCGTGACATAACCATTAACCTGTTAACACGCACCAGGACGCCAGCGCACTGAAAGCTCTTTGTTTGCACGTCATTGTTTTCAAACAGATAAAGTAAAACAGGACAAAATTAATCTTGACAAACTATATATCATTTTGAAGGTCTAAGCCTCAAGCATCAACGACAGATCGCTGTTTTTCGATAGAAAGCTTATAAAGGAATGTATTTGCTAAATTTGTGTAAGCAGTACACATCAAAACATGTATAAAAAAAACGCAGTACATACCAGATTCATCCCGATAACGACACTCAAACGTATCCACTGCTGTAAATCCCGGTTTCGTTTCAGAGATAAGGGTCCACTGAACAACATTCCATCGAGCACTTTTAGTCCAAAGAAACAACAACATTGTAATTTGGATCGTTATTCATTTGTTTACGTCTCATCTCTTCAGGGAGAGTTATTGTTTGTGTCCATTATGGAACAAATTATGAATCAAAAAACAGCATCTTGGTGGTAAAAAAAACAGCATGATTTTGTAGCAGGCAATGTCCCAAACAGAATGAGACCATCCAAAAAAAAAAAGTCAAAGATACACGGAAGATTGTTTATTTGAATTCAGGCGCTCCCTCGCGACGGCGCGTGATGCACGCTGTGACGCACCTGTCATCTGATGGAGGCGTAACTTAGCGATCTTTTTAGCACAAATAAACCTTTCTTTTTTTTTCTTCTTCAACAGTTTTCATATATGTTTGCGTGTTTTGTGGGGAATTGCCTGTATCTGTATGATTAACATCTGTATGGCTGATAATCAGCATGTAATTACTGACTGTTCACAGATATCAGTGTGAATGCAGTCTATATAAAAGGCCATTATTATGTGATTATTGACTATATTGGGCAGCCATCTGTATGATTAGCATCTGTATGAATGATCGTCAGCATGTGATTACTAATGTATGAGCAGGAGCATCTGTATGTCAGGAAATCAGTATGTACTCAAGTTATTTTTTTTTATTATTCTTTTTTTTTCATCACTCAAAAATTATTATTATTGTATTTTTCTAGTGCTCAAATAAATCACTGATACGATGTCTAAGATTCTGTCTACTGTTTTATAATTGAAAAACTGCAGTGGCATGTATAAAGACTAAATAGTTTGTAGTAGAACCCTTCAATAATTTGGTAAATATTTTTCCTCAAACAGAGGGGGGGGGGGGGACTAGAAAAATGGCTGCAGGAATCTTATTTTTCATGGTATCTTCCTCAGATTTGAAATATAAACTCATGAGACATGTGACTTTCAACCCATTACTTTTCTGGATTGCTCCAGGACTGATTTCATGTATTTTTATATGAAATTAAAAAAAAATCAGTGTGGTACAATTTTTATCAAGGCACTTCAGTGTCTATAACTTTTTATATTTTTGAGCATTATCAACTCTGGATGATGGATAGTAAAGCCCAAAGGGTCTTCTTTCCAAAGACACCAAAATTGTGTGTGGCACACTGAAGTCAGGAGCTGTTACCATTTTAAGTCAGTTAGTCATTTTCAGCTGTGATTCCCAATATGGGGGCGCTGGTTAACAGGTTAACCCGTTACCTTTTTGGCCCTCGTTGTTATTATCGTTATACGATCTCGATAGGGCTGTGGTTACAACGTCACTAGCTATATTTCTCGCAGCAGCTTTTAGATGTGGTTTTGCAATACTAAAATCTCTTTTCAACAGGGTAGAGCGGTTCTGAAAAGGGCTTTGAAAATCCCTCCTATACCGCCCCGTACATAACAGGACCACCGGCATATCCGGGTAAGCCGTTACCTGCCTGGTTTCGGTAGTACGCAACATAACGCTCGGGTCCATAGTCGTATAGTTTCGTTAAAAACTAGGGATGCACGATATGAAAAATTTGAACCGATACGATAACTGATAAATAAGTCCTTCTCATGGCCGATTCATATTTTTATATTATAATTATATTATTATTTATAATTATATATAATTATTATATTTATAATTATATTAATATTATAATTTTCAAATAATCTGCAGTTTGTGCACCCAGGAGAATACAAAATCTAAGATGCACTGATGAAACTGATATTTTAGTAGCTCTGGCCTAACTATAATAGCAAACATCAGTCCTGACTCTTCAAATGTTTTTATTTTTTTGTGTAAGGCACCACAATACTTAGTAACAGAAATGGTTTAACAGAACTATGGCTTATCTGCATTTGACCGTTCGCAAAGAGCTTGATTGACAGGCGATCTAACCAATCAGAATGCAGAGATTATGCGCCGCCGCTGCTATCCGCCATCTTGCCCGACAGCTACGGCCTGTCTCCATAGAAATCCATGTTAAAACGGGGTAAAAAAGTTAAAAACTTTTTCAATATAAATCAATATAAAAATGTGCAGAGGGTTAAGCTGTGCTGTTGATGGCTTGTCAGGATGTCAGGACACCGGCGCTGTACACATGGCTTGCAGCGCTAAAGTTAAATGCTGAGTGTGAAATAATAAGATAATATGTTAAAATGCGTGCTCTTATCATTCTGTGGACAAAATCCCGTGAACTTGGCCCCGATCGGGAGCTTTATATGCACATGTGCGCTCATCTGTTTACAATGCAGCTATAACCTCGGATCGCTTCATGTCATCTTCCCTCTCATTAAACTATGACAGATACTTTACTGCAAAAAAGACCGTCACTGCGACACTATAAAGTGATGAAACTACGGCGCTATGTGCTTTTTAAAACCATTTTCATAGGTTTCACGTTATATTGTCGGCTTGGAAAATATGTAAATGCGTATGCCCAGTAGCTGCAGCTGTATCCTTTCCAGCCTTAACCACAAATCAGACAGAAGAGCACATTAACTTCTGTGGATTTAAACTTGAAAAATGGTGTGTTCCGCGGTTGAAATAAAACACTTTCTGATGTTTATTCATGTTCATTTCGTGCTTTAGGTAAATATGAAAAGACGATCGGGTCACGTGTTTGAACTGAGGCAATACAGTGATCTGTCACGACACATTAAAGAGCCACAAAACTGTATTTATTGTTTTAATTTCTTTAAAAATGACACAGTTTAAAAGCTGAGGGTCCTGAGACCTTGTTTCATACCAGAAGTAACCTGCTCTGTCTTCTCTGTCCGTGTGTTGTCAGTTTTCTCTTTGCTCTGTGATGTATTTTTCACTGCGTGAGAACATGTGTATAGTGTGAGAGCGGCATTGTATGTCGGGCATAGCAACAGTAACTAAGGGTGGGCGAGTTTTGCGAACGGTCAACTCATTAACAACAAATTTATATTCAAGTATTTCATGCATAAAGAAATTAATCTATTCAACATTTTTAGTGCATGAGGATGAGGAAGTTATATAGGGACTTTAAGCAACAGCTGAATGCAGGCAAAGCAGCTGTTCTCCCATAGTAGACGGTTACAGTAGAACGCCATGAAGTAGCAGTTGAAGTCGCGAACGCGCAATATGACGTTGGAATACCATTGCCGTTCCAACAGTGGAGGCTGCTTAAAGTCCCTTAAGGGCCGTTCACATATCGCGCCTAAAAACGCGTGGAAAACGCTAGGCGCGTCGCTTCCATTATGAGCGCGCATACCGCGCGTCTACATTTGAAATAACGAACTTGAGCGCGCAAAAGACGCGATATGTGAACGGCCCCTAATACAGCCGCGATGACGACCTTTCAAGTGAGATATAAGATTTGTTGTGTTAAAACTTGATGCCTTTTTCAGAATCCTTGCTGAACATACGTTGCAAATAGCAATGGCATTGTCCTCCTCTGCCACCGCGAAAAACTTCCAGACAGGCGAAGACATGTTCACAAATGATGACATAATTAGCGTGACACAAGCACTTGCATTCTGAAAGCAGATGAATCTCAGATAAATCAGACTGACTGATTGATTGATTTACCAGCAAGCTACTTTATCGGATCTAGTTATCGGATTTCATTTATTTATCGGAGCAATAAAAATGACGTCATTTTCACCCATATCGGTCGATAATTTATCTGTCCGATAAATATCGTGCATCCCTATTAAAAACTATTTCACAGTCTAAAGTGGAGTTTAACCATGACTTTACCGTAAGTGAAACGGACGTGTTTGTTCTGATCGTCTTTGACTTCGATGCAAATGTCTGTATTATCAGATTTATTCACAGGCGCGTAATGCGGCTTATCGAATCTAACACTAACGATGTCGTTAGACGCACCCTCTATATGTACAATATATAACATGCGAATCGCCGACTGATTGATATTCAATCATGTCTGTGTATATGTACATGCTATAAAAGCCACCTCTTATGTCGGCCTGATGCGGGGCATACGTCATGACAGGTGCGTCATCAGAATGATTTTTGCCAGGCTGCTTTACAGACCCTAGAGACGCGCCCGGTTTTTAACTCTGCTTACCCTAAAATAATAGCATTCAGGTGTCGTTGGTCTGTTTTTAGTAGCTTTTACCTGTTTTTCGTAAAATATTAAAGATGTGTTCGTCTGTGCTTTTAGAAATATCCTGTTTTTGACGTGATTGTAACCGATGGTCACTCTAGAGAGGTAGATTTGCATTTATTTCTCTAACCAGAAACAGCACATCCTCGTAATATCCTGGTTTTAAGGTATTACACACTTTAGAGATGTTTTGAAGATTTTTTTCTTTAATATAATAATCACACCCTCAGTCTCTTCGTGGTGTTTCTCATCATACCCCAGTATGCTGGGATTCGTGTTAATAACGAATGCCGCGTCCTCCGCGTTAAATGTGAACCAGGAAATAGGATAATAATTTCAATCAAACTGACCTCCCACTGTCATTTGAGGTTCATACTTCTGGCAAGTCTTGTTTTGTAATTAGAAATACGGTTGTCGGGATATACGTCCATTGACGCGTTGCAAGGAAGGGTAACGTAAAATCCACCTTCGCTCATGATGTAGATTTTTCACGAATGATGCTTATGACATCCCCGCCGTTACTTTAAGGATTCTGTATGTCCAAGATGTCCCCGTTCTGGCAACCATAATGAAAATTTAGTCGGCCATCCGCGCCATTTCGCAAGACAGAACACTTGATTGCCTCTCTTTTTTCGATCTAAAATCTTTTCTATTTTAAATGCCTTATCTTGATTCACGATAATTTTTGTAATTCTTTTTCATAAAAACATCTTCGATAACATCCCCGAGGGTCCGGGGTATACAGACTGCTAAAGTAAAAAAACTCTTCTGTGTAATTCTGCTCATATCCCTTAGAAAACACATTTCTGACTTTAGACACCCTAACCACAGCGCCAGTTTTTATACTTAAAGACAGGTGCATCTTTACACATCTTTCCATACAGATTATTAAACACAACCGCTTCATTTTCTTTATGAACATCCAGGGGCCTCATTTAATGCTTTTATGATAGCTCGCGTTATACCCATCTATAAGATCTTGTAAGATGTCGTAATAACGCTTTGAATTGATGGCTGTTAAAAATTCATTCTGCCCCGAAGCATCCGATTAAAACGTTCCACCACTGATGCCTTGACGTCACTTGCCGTGGCAAAATGATGTATATCATACTTTTTCATCAGTTGCTGGAAATGATTGTTAAAAAATTCGGTGCCTTTATCAGTTTGTCATTTTGCGGCACGCGGTTTTCTTTGAGTATAGATTCGAACGCTTTCGTAACCTCCTTCCCTGTCTTATTTTTCAGCGGACGCGCCCATGCGTACTTACTGAAAACATCTATACAAGTCAGTAAAAAATTTATATTATCGTTTTCTTTCGAATAAGCAGACATATCAACCAGGTCTGCTTGAAACTGCGCGTCTTTCCCGTACACCATTACCCTATTGCGCTTGTATTTGACAGGTGCGGTTCTGTGTAATGTATACGCGTGCTGAGCAGCTAACCAATCCGTCACTTCTTTATACTTCAGAGCTACCCCGTATTCCTGTAACACACCGCGTTTTAACCAAGCTTTACCTCCCAAAGATCCAGGATCTGAGGGGTTGTAGTACACTTTTTAATTAATTCAGACATCTTACTCCGATGTTTTTTTCAGAAAATAATGATGGTGCTGTTAGTGTCAAGGGTTTTTATTTACAACGTATGTAGAAGTGATAGTCAAACATTAAATATGATTGGTTACACAACATCTAGATATTGAAGGAATTTCATAAACATTACAATATTTTTCTCAATCATATATTCAGCTAATACATCAATAATTTTACACACATCAGCCGGTTCATTTCTTGACAATGCATAGCATCACACATACATCGGTTACATAAGTACAAAGACATAAAATGTTACCTATTTTAAGACTTTCTTCAGATCCAGGCATTATTTCAAGAATGTTTATAACAGTCGTACGGGCCTCATACCCCTTTGCAATACATTGATTTGTCATAACGCCCCACTCATTCGACATACACCGTACAACAGTCATTTGATTTTTAATTTCATTAAACGTTTATTATCCACATAACAATTACTCTCATCATCGATAATCTTATGCAATAAATGTATTATTTCTCTCTTAATTTGTTGTTTAAATAAGAGTCTTGCCAGACAGGTTGTGTTGCAGAGATTTCCCATGTTCTCAGGTTAGTCAGAATCCTCAGGTGCGCTTTTCTTCCAGCTGTCAACGGCGTCATAAACAGCCTGTTCGCAGGTTTCATCCACAAGTTTCGTCCTGAGTTCAGCCAATCCTCCCACTATGAACATCTCATCTCTGAGCTCGCACAGAACAGCATCGACAACACCCTGAATTCTTTGGAGGTGCGGTGATAAACCAAACAGTTTCAAGGCACAGGCCAGAATGAGTTTTAGATCGGATTTACACACTTTATTCCTCAGTTCTTCAAAACACCCCAGAAAATAGTACGCAGGGGCCTCGTAGAGGCATGAATGTTGTGTTTGCGAAGGATGGTCTGTCTCACAACCATAGCAATTTTTTTTAACTGTCTGTCAACCAGATGTTCCAGAATGATCCCGACAACGGCTTTAATGATTTTATGTCCGGTTACACCGATGCACCCGTCGACTGTGTCTGAGACGGCATTAGAGACTGCTGCACCCGAGACGGCATCGGAGGCTATAGAATAATGCGATTGAGGCGGTCCGTACTTTGCCAAGAATGCGATGTATGGTATCCCTGCTCTGTACAAAATTGTTCTGCCAGGTAATGTTGTCCGTAGACGGCCCCAGTGGATGCGATGTCGTCACATACAAAACTAGGATACGTTGAAACGTTTTCTTGGGTCATGTTGCTGGCGTCAGCGGTTGAAGTCTATTTGCTCTGAGAGTCCTGTCGTCTGTATTTTAAGGTTATAGAATGTAGGCGGTGCTACGTGAACGCCTCTCCGACTGGTCACGCACCATTCAGGGTGAAACATTTCACTTTTATGCTATTGTATCTGTCAAATGCTTCGCACCATTTAAACAATTTGTCAATCTTTCCGAATATGTCTTCTAACGCAGGTACATCTTTCCATTGAAACAAGAATTTAATGCTATAGTATTTGAGATGGTCCTCTTAAGATATTGGCTAAACGCGTCAGGCAGACCTTCGGTGCTATCACTACAAAGTATATAAATGTAATCATCAATGTGTTTTTTTGATGTGGTCCCCCAATACTCTGTATCGCATTCCAGGTGTGACGCCGTTCCATTCCCCTATAAATAGAGGGTCATCGCAACCGTCTTTTTAAATCACTCCAAACATAGTTGTAAAATAAACACCAGTCTTTTACGGTGAAAAACAAGTCGGGTCATCGCTGTGTCGTACGTGAATCTTTCATCATTGCCCACGGTACTCAGCCTGACCTCCCTGTTGATCTTGTCAAAGTTGTAACAGCAATATGCGATTACCGGATAAATGAAACTCGCGCTTAACATTATCCAAAGGTTCGTGGAGGAAATTGGTCAGACACGGTCCTGTTTTTTATTATTTTTAATTCCTTGTTTTTATTGCTGTGAATGACTATTTCACTTTCTTATATGTAAAGCACTTTGAATTACCACTGTGTATGAAATGTGCTATATAAATAAACTTGCCTTGCCTTTTATCTTCCTAGGTGCCAGAGTGAGATCACCCATAGTGCCCTCAATGGTCTTCTCAGGAGTTTTAGGTGTTGATGCCTCAGCCATTGTTGCAGAATAATTACTGTTTTTTTCCAAATTCGTAAAACCTACGTACATATTTTGTGTCTAGTGCAGATAAGTCATACTCAACTCATCTTTTTAAACACGGCGTTACATCCGGGGCTATCGCTACACCCGTGTTAGGGCTGCAGTAGGCGTGGTCTGGCCGCTGCGTTCCTACCCTCATTCTGAGTTTTTAACAGCGTGGAGTGTGGACGGATCTGCCGGATCAGTGCGAGATGCTCGGTCTTTTCTTTTGTTTTAACTTTTCTGTCGTGACAAACGTCTA
>JAPDDO010000080.1:0-170780 GCA_027422415.1 Schizothorax lantsangensis
TGGAGATGCGCAGCGGAGGATTTGGTTTCAAACTAAAGTAAAAGACCTCTTCTTAAAACCAGAGAAGGTGAACATGTTGGTTATTCTTGTTCGAGAAAACATGCAAGTCCTGTCAGCGACAGACAGTTTAGTTTGACTTTTTGTTTTCGTTTTGAAAAGCTTGTTATCTTTGCTGTTTACCTCAGGTTACGCTATGGAGGCTTTCCTTTTTTTTATATTATTATTATTTGATTCCTCAGTGTTTGCTAAACATTCTGTTATGTATTAGTCGGTATATAATACAGCATGTGATGTGTCCTATGCCTCATCTTATTCGTTTTTGTTAATAAATGTTATGTAAGCTAGTTTGTCATTGTAACATACTGTTTTATTGTTGTTGTGCTTTTTAATTAAGAATAACAATGAATCCATCTTTTGTTTTAGTCTTAAAAAGTGAAAGGTGTATAGATATAAGCAAAACAGACCATTATCTTTTCTTGTAAAGCGTGACACCAAGATCGTGAAAGCGAAAGCAAAAAGAGGAATTCCTGTCACAAAATATAAATCACAAATAATACTGATGAAAAAGAACGGGTTGAATGTTGAACACTTTCGTTACCATATAACTATAAACTATGATAAAAGTTCATCAGCATGCATTGATGAATCAAATGTTGTATCAAAAAAAAAAAAAAAAAGAATTTGCTACCAAATGATGTGCTTGTGCGACCAACTGAGAAAGTGGGAAGAATGAGTCTAGAGCCCTGATATTTTATAAAAAGCTTTGTAAAGTAGACCCTTTACAGTTCCGAATGATGTATTTACTCTTACTTTTATGAGCAAAAATTACTGCAAGTTGTTTCAATTGAAAAAAATGCAATTGATTGCACTGGTGCCTCCATGTCACTCTCCGCACAAACTAGGATGCAGCGCACATTTATCTAGGTTGTACAAATCATACGAATTGGCAACTTGTAAAATATGTACGATTTAGCAAAAAATCGTATGAATTCCTACGAATTAGCCACCTCGTAAAATATGATGAATTGCCGTGAGATCGGGCTGGAATTACCAACGCTATCTCACGGTAATTCGTACATATTTTACGAGGTGGTTAATTCGTATGACTTCACTCGTACATTTTAGTACGATTTAGTACAATTTGTCTAAACCCCAGGACGGGTAGGTTTAGCAGCGGAGTTAGGTGTAGGTCCTTCGTACAAATTCATACAAATTGGCAACTCGTAAATAGTATGATTTAGCAAAAATCGTATGAATTTGTACGAGTGAGGTCGTACGAATTCGTACGAATTAGCCCACCTCGAAAAATATGTACGAATTGCCATGAGATCGGGTTGGAATGACATCTATTTCATCCTACCTGAACTGCATGCAATATGCTTTTATGAATCTGATATTATAACTCCTCTCTCACACACACACACACACACCACACCACATGCTCAAACTGCCTTGTCTTTATCCTGCATTGACTTCAAAATAATCTTTTCTTTCACTACATATTCTAGACAAAACATTATGACAATAGGTTTTGAGGCTTTCGTGTTCTCACAGAGTAGACGAAAGTTTACAAATAAATGCTAGAGTATACAAATGCCTCACAGTGCTTGCTTGTCATTCACATGAGGAAGGGACAACTAAGGATGAATCTTACAATGAAGATGCATTGCAAGATATATTGGAAGAGGAAAACATTCACTGAACAAGCTGAAAACCTTGCAACAACTGAAGTGGAGCAATCTTCTGATTTCGAGGACCCAGCTGAAGTTGATGTAACGTTCTGGTCGAAGGATGGAAAAAAAAAATATATTTTGAAGTCAATGCAGGCCAAAGACAAGGCAGTTTGAACGTGTGTGTGTGTGTGTGTGTGTGTGTGTGTGAGAGCGAGAGAGAGAGAGAGAGAGAGAGAGAGAAAGAGAAAGAGAAAGAGAAAGAGAGTTATAATATCAGATTCATAAAAGCATATTGCATACAGTTCAGGGTAGGATGAAATAGGTGTAATACTCACATTGTTTGTATGCATAGATGTTGTGTGTGTGTGTTGTGTGTGTGTGTGTGTGTGTGTGAGTGTGATAGCGTGAGCATACATGCATCACACACGCACAGGTCCAAGGCCTTTATGTTTGCAAGCACAACATTCTCCTGAACACTAGTTGTTTCTCTTACTTTCATTCTTCCCCATTCACTTTCAATGGCGGCCATTTTTGACAAGTGTGACTTTGTGCAATTTGTACAAAATAAAAGCATTTAAAAGCAAACTTCTTGATTAACATTAAAGCACACTAGTGTGATAAACAGTGCCAATTTCAGAATTTTTTATCTCATATTGTAAAATTATTTCATAAAAAATGATTTTTTCACTCAAAAAATGAGGTGCCTACTTTCAGATAAATGAGGCCTACGATTTAACGGATGCAAATAGAAACACAAAACCAGTCCTAATGAAAGAAAACAAGTTGACAAAAAGATTGAATCCAATATTTGGTGATAATATACATAATGACAGATTTATAAGCAATTGATCGGAGTCCGGTCATTTTTGACCGGGAACACCACAAGTGTGACTTTTGCAATTTTGTACAAAATAAAAGCATTTAAAAGCAAACTTCCTGATTAATCATTAAAGCACACTAGTGTGAGAAACAGTGCAAATTTTCATAATTTTTTATCTCATATTGTGAAAATTATTCATAAAAATGATTTTTTCACTCAAAAAATGAGGTGCCTACTTTCGGATAAATGAGGCTTACGATTAAACGGATGCAAATAGAAACACAAAACCAGTCCTAAATGAAAGAAAACAAGTTGACAAAAAGATTGAATCCAATATTTGGTGATAATATAGCATAATGAACAGATTTATAAGCAATTGATCAGAGTCCGGTCATTTTTGACCGGGAACACCACAAGTGTGACTTTTTGCAATTTTGTACAAAATAAAGCATTTAAAAGCAAACTTCCTGATTAATCATTAAAGTACACTAGTGTGAGAAAACAGTGAATTTTCATAATTTTTTGTTTAATATTGTGAAAATTATTCATAAAAAAGATTTTTTCACTCAAAAAATGAGGAGCCTACTCTCAGATAAATGAGGCCTACGATTAATCAGATGCAAATAGAACACAAAACCAGTCCTAAATGAAACACAAAGAAAACAAGTTGACAAAAAAATGAATCCAAATTTAGTGATAATATAGCATAATGACAGATTTATAAGCAGTTGTTTGGAGTCCGGTCATTTTTGACCGGGAACACAACAAGTGTGACTAGGTGAAATAAAAACCACAAAAAATTAAGAAAATTCTAAAAAATTAGTGAGAAGTACTTATACCCTATGTGCACAAAGTCAGTAAGTTTGAGTCCAATGCGATAACGTTAACTAGTATTTTCGGGAAAACGAAATCTTTTTCGGGTCAATTTGACCGAACACAACCAGAGGGTAACTTTATAAAAAAAAACAAAACGAAATTTATCACTTTGCCATTAATACAAACTGCAAGATTTAATACTGAAACAGTATAATCTGATTTGGGAGAAGGGGAAAAAAAGAGTCGAACGCAACGCGGTTTCTATAATATATATAAACCCCCTGTATCATTTGGGAGAGGGAAGAAGTGAATGAAAGAGCGGGAGAATCCGATCATACGCGGTTTTATATATATATATCGAAACCACCCGATCCTGGAAGGAGCAGAGAGGGCCCGAGTTGATATTAATGATGTCAGGCGGTGTCCCGAGTGATGCGGCCAGGGGGCCCGAATCCGTCCGTAGCGGCGCCCTGTTATACAAACCCGATTCAAAAAAGTTGGGAAACTGTACAGCTGTTCCTTATATGTACATTTAACTTTTCCGGCCTCTTATTGCTACCTGTCCCAACTTTTTTGGAATGTGTAGCTCTCATGAAATCCAAAATGAGCCAATATTTGGCATGACATTTCAAATTGTCTCACTTTCAACATTTGATATGTTATCTATAATTCTATTGTGAATAAATTATAAGTTTATGAGATTTGTAAATTATTGCATTCCTTTTTTTATCACAATTTGTACAGTGTCCCAACTTTTTTGGATCGGGTTTGTATATACCAACCTGGTCTCATTAAAATATGTACCTCTGTGCACTTTCTGTGTGACACCGTTGTACGTAGTTTACTGCACGTTTCGCCGCAGTTTCAAGAGAAATGTCCACTGAGTGGCGCTAAAACACAGGTTAAATACGTGAACCCTGGAACGTTTTTTATTATGTTGATATAGTTTACGTATTGCTGTGTTTTTATTGCTTTGTTTCAGGTACGTACTGCGGCGGTTCAGAATTCAAATATCCGGGGTCTGCCTAAAAGTTAATGCTCTATCGTGTTGTATATGCCCTACACCAAACCAACCCTAAACCTACCCGATAGTGTTAACAAATGCATAACTGGTATAAAAAACGTATTTGTTGATGCAACCGTGCCATTTCAACTTCCTTTATACAGATTTGAACTGTTTTGTCGAACCGTGGTTACACGGGATTCGAACCGGGGCTCCTCGCCTCCTAAGTACGTCTCCGTACTCGGTGAGCTACCGAACAAACTACCGTCTATGAAACCCATAGATACGACGCTGGATATGTGCGATGCTAACATTCAAAAAGCATCGGTTTCAAATTCCCAGCATATTAATGTTGTTTTGAAGTCGTAACATGATATTCTTAAAGTAATTGTGCGAAAAATATGCTTTATTAATCAAAACTCTGTAAATTTGTGTGAAAAGGAGGTAAAAGGTGTCGGAGCTTTACTGCCTCTAGTGTTTGTTTCTTTTGGAAACAAACTGCAGTATATGTAGTTATTGGTACGTATTTCGTGTTCGCCTCGCTAAAAAGTGCACCAGGTCATAAATGCATGAGACTAGGTTGCTATATACAGGTGCATCTCAATAAATTAGAATGTCTTGGAAAAGTTCATTTATTTCAGTAATTCAACTCAAATTGTGAAATCGTGTATTAAATAACTCAGTGCACACAGACTGAAGTAGTTTTAGTCTTTGGTTCTTTTAATTGTGATGTTTTAGGCTCACATTTAACAAAAACCACCAATTCACTATCTCAACAAATTAGAATACTTCATAAGACAATAAAAAAAAAACATTTTTAGTGAATTGTTGGCCTTCTGGAAAGTATAGGTTAATTTACTGTATATGTACTCAATACTTGGTAGGGGCTTTTTGCTTTAATTATTGTCTCAATTCGGTGTGGCATGGAGGTGATCAGTTTGTGGCACTGCTGAGGTGGTATGGAAGCCCAGGTTTCTTTGATAGCGGCCTTCAGGTCATCTGCATTGTTGGGCCTGGTGTCTCTCTCTCCTCTTGACAATACCCATAGATCTCTATGGGGTTCAGGACTGGTGAGTTTGCTGGCCATCAAGCACAGTACACCATGGTCACTGAACCAGCTTTTGGTACCTTTGGCAGTTGGGCAGGTGCCTGTGCCTTCTTCTGATGGAAAATGAAATCAGCATCTCCATAAAGCTTGTCAGCAGAAGAAGCATGAAGTGCTCTAAAATTTCCTGGTAGATGGCTGCGTTCACTGTGAACTTCAGAAAACACAGTGGACCAACACCAGCAGATGCATGCAGGCCAAATCATCACTGACTGTGGAAACTTCACACTGGACTTCAAGCAACATGAATCTGTGCCTCTCACTCTTTCTCCAGACTTTGGACCACTGAGTTATTTTTTCCACAGCCCAGGTAAGGCGCTTCTGACGTTGTCTCTGGTTCAGAAGTGGCTTGGTAGCCCTTTTCCGAACGACGTCTGAGCGTGGTGACTCTTGATGCACTGACTCCTGCTTCAGTCCACTCTGTGAAGCTTCCAAGTGTTTGAATCAGCTTTGCTTGACAGTATTCTCAAGCTTGCGGTCATCCCTGTTGGCTTTGTGCACCTTTTCCTACCCAAATTCTTCCTTCCAGTCAACTGTGCATTTAATATGCTGTGATACAGCACTCTGTAAACAGCACACCTTTCAGTAATGACCTCTGGGCTTACCCTCTTTGTGGAGGGCGTCAATGTTCGTCTTCTGGATCATTGTCAAGTCAGCAGTCTTCTCCATTATTGTGGTTTCAAAGAACAAGAGATACCCGGAATTTATACTGTGGGATGGTCATTAATTGAAACTCAAATGTAAATATTCTAATATTTTGAGATACAGATTTTTGAACTTTCATGAGCTGTTAAGCTCTAATCATCAAAATTAAAACAAAAAAAACTTTTGAAATGTTTTACATGACATGCAAATGAATCTAAAATATATGAAAGTTTCACTTTTTGAAATAACTTACAAGAAAAAAATGAACTTTTTACAACATACCTAATTTGTTGAGAATGCACCTGTGTATTTATATATACACTATTATTGCCAAAAGTATTGGGTCGCCCCCTTCTATTGACAGGTTGACTACTTTAGTAATTTCCATGAGTACAAATCTTAATGTTAAAGCATATAATGATATTCTAGGAAATTGTGTGCTTCTATATTATAGCAACAGTTTGGACAGGACCATTTTCTATTCTAACATGAAATGCCTCTGTGTATAGACAAGGTTCAAAAGAAAATGAATTGATTCAGTCAGTGTGGAAGAACTTGACTGGTCTGCATAAACCAAGTCCTAATCCCAGTTTAACACCTCTGGTGTGACTGTAAATGCAGCTGAGCCAAAAAAATCATCACCAAACACCAATGACTGTGGCAACAACGATGGAACATAATTCATGTATTTAAAAATTGTATTTCCATCTCTGTTGCAAAAGGTTTTGAAGTGTCTAAAATGACTGTACCATATTTACAAGTCATTTGTGTTTGGTGAAGGTTTTTGGCTCAAGTTCTGCCTTTACAGTCAACCAGAGGTGTTAAAACTGGGATTAGGACTTGGTTTTATGCAGACCAGTCAGTTCTTCCACACTGACTGAAATCAATCATTTCTTTATGAAACCTTGTGTTATACACAGAGGCTTGTCATGTTAGATAGAAAAGGGTCCTGTCCAAACTGTTGCTATAATATTAGAAGCACACAAATTCCTAGAATATCATTATATGCTTTAACATTAAGATTTGTACTCATAGAAATTACTAAAGTAGTCAAAACCTGTTCATTAGAAAGGGGGCGACCAATACTTTTGGCAATGTAGTGTATGTATATATATACAGTGAGGAAAATAAGTATTTGAAACCCTGCTTTTTGCAAGTTCTCCCCTTTAGAAATCATGGAGGGGTCTGAAATTGTCATCGTAGGTGCATGTCCACTGTGAGACATAATCTAAAAAAAAAAAAATCAGAAATCAATGTATGATTTTTTAACTATTTATTTGTATGATACAGCTGCAAATAAGTATTTGAACACCTGAGAAAATCAATGTTAATATTTGGTACAGTAGCTTTGTTTGCAATTCAGAGGTCAAAACGTTTCCTGTAGTTTTTCACCAGGTTTGCACACACTGCAGGAGGGATTTTGGCCCACTCCTCACACAGATCTTCTCTAGATCAGTCAGGTTTCTGGCCTGTCGCTGAGAAACACGGAGTTTGAGCTCCCTCCAAAGATTCTCTATTGGTTTTAGGTTGGAGATGGCTAGGCCACGCCAGCAGAACCTTGATATGCTTCTTACAGACACTCCTTGTTATCCTGGCTGGCTGTGTGCTTTGGGTCATTGTCATGTTGGAAGACCCGCTCGACCCATCTTCAATGCTTAAACTGAGGGAAGGAGGTTGTTCCCCAAAATCTCGCAATACATGGCCCCGGTCATCTTCCTTAATACAGTGCAGTCGCCCTGTACATGTGCAGTAAAACACCCCCAAAGCATGATGCTACAACCCCATGCTTCACAGTAGGGTGGGGTTCTTGGGATGGTACTCATCATTCTTCTTCTCCAAAACACGTTTGTGGAATTATGACCAAAAAGTTCTATTTTGGTCTCATCTGACACATGACTTTCTTTTTTCCCATGACTCCTCTGGATCATCCAAATGGTCATTGGCAAACTTAAGTCGGGCCTGGACATGTGCTGGTTTAAGCAGGGGAACCTTCCGTGCCATGCATGATTTCAAACCATGACGTCTTAGTGTATTACCACAGTAACCTTGGAAACGGTGGTCCCAGCTCTTTGCAGGTCATTGACCGCTCCTCCCGTGTATGTTCTGGGCTGATTTCTCACCTTTCTTAGGATCATTGAGACCCCACGAGGTGAGATCTTGCATGAGCCCCAGTCCGAGGGAGATTGACAGGCATGTTTAGCTTCTTCCATTTTCTATGATTGCGCAACAGTGGACCTTTTTTCACCAAGCTGCTTGGCAATTTCCCCGTAGCCTTTCAGCCTTGTGGAGGTGTACAATTTTGTCTCTAGTGTCTTTGGAAGCTCTTTGGTCTTGGCCATGTTTGTAGTTGGATCTTACTGATTGTATGGGGTTGGACAGGTGTCTTTATGCAGCTAACGACCTCAAACAGGTGCATCTAATTTAGGATAAATAATGGAGTGGAGGGTGGACATTTTAAGGCAGACTAACAGGTCTTGAGGGTCAGAATTTGCTGATAGACAGGTGTTCAAATACTTATTGCAGCTGTATCATACAAATAAATAGTTAAAAAATCTACATTGTGATTTCTAGATTTTTTTTTTTAAATATGTCTCTCACAGTGGACATGCACCTACGATGACAATTTCAGACCCTCCTGATTTCTAAGTGGGAGAACTTGCAAAATAGCAGGGTGTATAAATACTTATTTTATCACTATATATATATATGTTAATTAGGCTAAATTTATATATATATAAGTTTTACATTAATGTTCACTTAATTATTTTTAAAATGAAGTTTTATGTGTGGATTGATTTTGTTTCAATTGAAGTGACTCATCAGGAATGCAGTTACTGTAAGATGACAGGTGTGGTTAGGTGAAAAACAGATGTTAGGTGAACACGTATGCTAATTTAACAAAATGTTTGTATTGCATCTGTCTGAGAAAGACTCTAATCTGATCTCTTTTTCTGAATATTTCAATACTTTTTTTCATTTCCAGTTTATTTTCTTTTATGCAAAGACAAACAGTCCAAGAAGCAAGTTTCAGTTTTGTTTATGTGTCGTCAGAGTGTTGTTGTGATCGGCGATACTTCTGAAACACCAGAGTAGAGAATCCAGTCTGATGGCAGTGTTTCATTTAGTTTCTCTTTAGTATAGTGGTAGTTTGAAGTGTGGCCAGGTTAATTTCTGTGTTTTACAGGTAAGGTCATATTTTCCTTTCATTAATTATGCCCAGAGATATATATTTTATGACAGAGTGAATGTTTATGATGAAAGGTATTTGTGCACATGATCCTCTCGTAACAGTTTAATAGGAAAATTGCATGGATTTACCTGAACGGTGTAAACTGAAAGAATCATTCATTATGTTCACAAGTGTGTATCAATTTCGGCTCATACAACCAATTCTGAATATCCACAACTAAATGATGACTGTGCTTTAGATATAGGGAGATGGATGGTAAATCATCTATAGATTCAGAGCAGGATTCGGACAGCTCTTCAGGATCTGACTGGATGAGTGAAATGGAAAAAAGTAAAGGAAAACAAGGAGGAAAAAGAAAGATTAGGGAACAAGATGGTGAGGAGAAAGGAATATTCCAACAAGAAGAAAAAAGCCAGAAGTAAAAGCAGTCCTGGTAAGCATGGGTGGAGCATATATTGAAAAAACTAACTAACTAAATAAATAAAAATCTGTTTTGATTCTTGAAGCTGTCTGTAAAACTTCAGACAAAGTGTTTTTTATATTTCTAAAGATACATTAAACCACATCTTTGGCATTTTTATTTAAATAAAGGTGAAGTTTAGGTTAATTTAGCAGAGAATTAAATGTTGACATTTAATGCTGAATTAAATTTTAATCGTATCTTGTTTATAAACGGGGTGTGATGTCTAAAAATCATAAATTTAATACCAAGGGAAGAACAGGGAAAATCAATACAATTCTGACAGCTTGTAATTACAGAATCCTTTCTTTTTTAATGTCTAGACCTGGAAGAAATCTTTCAGGAAGCCAGAAATAAGACAAAACTAACTGTCCGATGTGGAAAAATGACTGGTCTCATGTACAAAAAAATGTATGAGAATGGTAAGTTTTGAGATTATGATTTTTTTTTTCTCACATTGTTAGAAATAAATTGAAATGAAAATTTAGTTTTAGAAAGACATTTACTGTTTTAATAATATGCTCCCTATTATTGACATGAATATGTTCTTTATGATGTTTTTCTGTCTTAAGGAGAGAAGTGTATTTCATGTAAAGGGCACTGGTTTACACCCAGACAGTTTGAGAAGTTTGGAGGAAAGGGGAATAACAAGAAGTGGAAGAGTAGCATCTATTACAAGTCATCAAATGGCCTTCATCAAGTGCAATTAGAGAAACTCATACAGGTATGTACTGTGTGCAGATGGTGTACGGCTTGAATTTTAATTTTCCTACATTTTACTGGTCCTCATATGATTTAAGTAAATCTAATTATAATGCAACAGTTATTTATCCATCTCAGAATAGGTGTCTGCCACAGTATGGATATCTGATGAAGTCATCTAGACAGGTATTTCAACCACTGCAAACGAATTGGCAAACCCACAAGCCACAAAACATAAACAATATTCATGTGTTTCATATTAAGCATGAAAATATTGATTGTAATCTATTCGGTACTTGGTTTTCTTTTTAAAGATTAATTTTAACATTAGTATACTGTTGATTAATCATTATGCAGAATCACTCAGATATGTTCATTTTTTTATAGGTGACACAGACAGATAGATGTGGTGCAGACTCATCATCTCAGCAAAATGTGACAAGAAGGAAGACACTTAACCATAAAAAACGTAAGACAATAGTGTCTTTATTAACTCTTTAAGAGGTCTTTGTTCAGTAGAACAAATAGGCTATGACTTTTTTACAGTCAACACATCTAAACCTAAAAAAAAAAAAAATTATAATTGGGACTTTTCTACCATTAGATTTCACAGGCAGTAAGGAAAGCAATAGCAGACATAATAATGAAATACCTGTGTCTGGAAATGAAGAGGACACAGTGCCGAAGGGAACAATTCAGCTGGGTAGGTTTGTGTGAACGTTTGCATTGCAAATTCGTCCAGACATGTTCTAAGCTAACAAGTTCAGGAGAGTGCAAAGCTTTAAAATGTATTTTTAAAAAGTATTGTGTACAAAAAGTACAAACACTCTGCATGCAGCAAGTTGTCATACTTACTGCACACAATTGCTAATTTCACCATTGTTGATCTCTGGTTCAATTTCACACCATTTATTGATTATCACCTCTTCCTCTGAAAAAATAAATAATGTGAATGTTTTCTGCCCCATACAGACAGTTCTTCAGACGAGTCCATATCTGTTGCTGAAAGAGTCAAACTGGTGAGATTCAGCTGTAACAGGGAAAATGGGTTAAAATAAACAAACAAAAAAACATGAAAAAATGCTTAGAAATTAAAATTCCAAAAGGTCTGAAAGGTTGCCTGACCCATTTTGTAAACCATGATCTATTTTTTCAAGATTCTTTGATGAATAGAAACTTCAAAAGAACAGCATTTATTTGATTATAAAGGTTTTTTCACTTATCAATTTAATTAATCCTTGCTGAATAAAAGTATTTAAAAAATATCTTACTGACCAAAAAATTCCTAAATAGCAGTCTATATTCCCTATTCCCTCATATGTCAATACTTATATTTCAATATTCTATTACAATTTATCAGTAAGTGCATGCACATTGCTCAGAGAGTATCTTAATAGCATTAAAATAAGCAGCATTGGTCTGAAACACCAGCAGTCATGCAAATGGTTTGCCAGAGCCACACACATATCGACTAACCAGGTTAATTCTCACACTTTAATAGTATTTATAGCTCTTAACAGGCTGTGTGACTATGAGGAATGATTACCACAAAATGTATGCAGTTTTCTCTATTGCTCTCATGCCAGTGATTATCCCTCTGCATGCCAACGTTTCCATGCGTGCCATAGGGAGCCAACCCCTGATTTACACAAAACATAAAGCAGCACAACTGTTCTTAACATTGATAGTAGTAATAATAATAATAAGAAATGTTTCTTGAGCACCAAATCAGCATATTAAAATGATTTCTGAAGGATCATGTGGCACTGAAGACTGGAGTCTCTGCTGCTATCACAGAAATAAATTACATTTTAACATATTGTATATTAAAATATTGTACTTTTAATCAATTAAATGTAGCCTTGGTGAACATAAAAGACTTTCAACAACATTTAAAAACACTTACCGACCCCAAACTATTGAAGGGCATGCATGCGATTTAATTATTTATTTTTTAACATTCCCCTATTATTTCTCACATATCCCCTTTTAGCAGAAAAACAGAAAGCATTACTTAAATCTTATAATTTCTTTTCACCACAGAACAGGAGGGAACCTGTAAATTCAACTGAAACTGTCAGCAAAAAGATCACAGAACATATAGGATCTACAGCTAATGATAGAGGTTAGTGAGATAATTTATTTCCTTCTATCATGATTAATTTATCCTAATCTGAGACTTATCATTTTTAGAATTGATTGATTTTTATTCGACTATGAAGGATCAGTGTTGAACTATGTGGGTTGTTTAGAATAGGATGACCATTAAATATTCCTATTTAAGTGAGTGATACCAAAATGAAAATAAATGTTTCACTATCTTTGACTATCTTCCCCAAACCAAGATTCACCTGCTCATCCCACTGATGATACAGAACCTGCAGTATCTCCTGTCATAGAGGAACCTGATCAGACCACAGATGAAGCAGCAGCAGTAGCTCAGCTGATCTTCAATGATTCTCCTGCTGAATGGCAGAATCCTGTTGTTTCTGAAGAGACTGAGAAGACAGGCCAGATGCAGTTATTTGAATTTCTGGAAAATCAGTTTAATACCATTAACAACACCCTACAATCAATTGACTTGTCTTTGAAGAAGCTGGTGGAAAAACAGTCACAAGACACACTGCCTCAATACTTCAGTCTAACTCCTGCTGTTATTGAAAATCCCCAGATTCACTCTTCAGTCAAGGAAGAGCAAATCACTGAAGTTGAAATGGCATGATTAAAAACACGATGAGTGAAAAACTGAGGTCTGAGATTAAAGAAAAATAGGGTGAAAACTGATGAGAGGAAGAAGTAGAACTGTAGTCTGAAATGTTATGATTTAAAAAAATACTTGTAAGGTATAACCATAGAGATGTATAGATGCCCCATTCGACCTCTCCAAGCATGTAGATGCATCCATCATGTTGTAACGGTCAACTTGACGTCATTCACCATACTGTGGGTTCGCAGACCGTCGGCTGTGCAAGATTGTGCCATCTTCGAATATTCATTGATTACTATGGTGAATGACCAAAGCCACTAGAAGGCAAGCCTGTAACCTTTAGCCAAAAAAAAAAGCGTAATGGCTGAAGCTAACGCTGCAGCACAGGAAATGAGACCAGACGCCGTTTTTTTGAATGGATGTCAATGGAGGACAGGCTTCACTACGCTGAATAAACAGCTTTTTTGAGGAAATAGCTTATCATTTATTGAATTGATAGCCTATTGGCTAATCTAAACAATAGTTTTGGATTTAACTATTTTTAGAGTTTAAACTGAAAAAAATGGCGTTTTATAAAAGAAGTCACTGACACTGGATTCAGCTGATGGCACTTCCCATTCATTCCTATCCTTAAATGCCAATTGAGTGTCGCACAACTCTGACTGAAATTTAGTTACGTCAAGGCTGGAATGTGACACGTGATCCAAGTTGACCGCTACGCTTTCTCCAATAGTAAGTAATACAGACCCTCTAATCTCCCAGTAGTAAGACAATCTCTGGAATGATGTCAAGTTGGCCATTACAATATGGCCCATAGAAACAGTCGCTAATGAGGCATCTACATATACATACCTATGGGTATATCCACATTAGTAACGACAACAAATATAATACTGTAGGTTTTATTTAATGTGCAAAAGCTCAAATAAACAGCATATCACTTTGTAGGGGCTTTGTGCTTTGAGCCCAATATCCTGCACAATAGACAAATTCCAAAGGAAAAGCTAAAGATTCTCCTCCATAGCCATTTGCGTTCGTAAAGTTAATTAATGATTAACATAGCATCCAATTGTCTGGACCAGTTTCCTGTCAAGGCCTGGTCCTTATCCCTCAGGAGATCGTAACGGCTAAAAACCTAACTCAATCAACCGGAGAAAAGGACTCCCTTCATCTGGACTCATTTAAGCAACGGAGCTTCAATGTTGTTACTAGCTTCAGCATAAATAAAAAATCTAATAAACACAAACGACGGATTTACAGCTCCACGTCTGAGCGGGAAGCTCAGCAGACTTACACTGTTTGACTTTTATTGACCTCAAATTCCTCCTCTCCTTCCTACAGTCCAAAGGAAAATGTGCCCTCTTCTTTACAAAGAAACACAGAAGTTGCATGGACGATGTTCAACAGACAATCATTTAAAAATCATCTAAGTAGTGAAAATGTATCCACAAATAATGTATTATATGCCTTTTTATATGCTTGGTGTGTTTCATGTAGTCGGTGAAGTTAATCAATGTTGTATAACCCTTTTTAGTAGATAAAATTATTAATGTGTATGCAAAATACCCGATATTTGAGCTTGAATGAAAGCTTATTTTATTTGCAATTCCTTGGTATGATTGAAAAGTTGGTATTATTTACAGTGTTCGTATTACGATGCTTTGTAGAAGTATTAACTAAACTTGCAGAGATATTCCCCCACAGCATCATGTTAATTCATGCATGAGAAGGAACGGCACGGGGTGTGACTAAGCCCTGCAACAACGTGTGATTGGGACAGTCACTCCTGGGATGGACCAAATCGGCTCAATTAAAACCAAGGTGACAAAAGGAACTCACTGCTTGAACTGCTGGAACCACCCAAACAGCTCGAACCGCTGAAATGCCTACTCCAACACGCGACTAGCGTTCTTGCCATCCAGAACCCTCAAACCCTCTGTTGAAGCTTCGTGCCTCTGCATAAATCTTCAAAGTCTTGCAAAATCCAACTCCCTCAGACGAACTTCGAGGCTCCTACGTAACCAGGCAACCAACCAGTCACCACCGATGGCTCTCCCAAAAAGACATCATCCAAACGACAGATCGGCAACCAATCAAGGAGCCGGGATTCCCTGAGACAAGCCATCGAGGAAACCCCGCTCAGCTTTCACCAAAATGCATGTAAAACAAACAAAGCTTCATCTCTTGCTGGACTGGTACGAATTGATCTTAAGCAGTAAAGATAAGACAAATCTCTGCTTTGTGATTTTCTCAGGTTGCAATCTAAGAACTAGTAACAAGTACTAGAATTGTGGGACTTCCTCCGAACTCAGTAAATCTCATCTTCAGGATTGTGTGTGTGTGTGTGTGTGTACAGGTGCATCTCAATAAATTAGAATGTCGTGAAAAAGTTCCATTTTTCTTGTAACTTATTTCAAAAAGTGAAACTTTCATATATTTTAGATTCATTACATGTAAAGTAAAACATTTCAAAAGTTTTTTTTGTTTTAATTTTGATGATTAGAGCATACAGCTCATGAAAGTCAAAAATCAGTATCTCAAAATATTAGAATATTTACATTTGAGTTTCAATAAATGACCATCCCTACAGTATAAATTCAGGGTATCTCTTGTTCTTTGAAACCACAATAGTGGGGAAGACTGCTGACTTGGCAATGATCCAGAAGACGAACATTGACACCCTCCACAAAGAGGGTAAGTCACAGAAGGTCATTACTGAAAGGTGTGGCTGTTTACAGAGTGCTGTATCAAAGCATATTAAATGCAAAGTTGACTGGAAAGAAGAATTTGGGTAGGAAAAGGGGCACAAGCAACAGGGATGACCGCAAGCTTGAGAATACTGTCAAGCAAAGCTGATTCAAACACTTGGGAGAGCTTCACAAGGAGTGGACTGAAGCTGGAGTCAGTGCATCAAGAGTCACCACGCTCAGACGTCTTCAGGAAAAGGGCTACCAAGCCACTTCTGAACCAGAGACAACGTCAGAAGCGTCTTACCTGGGCTGTGGAGAAAAAGAACTCAGTGGTCCAAAGTCCTCTTTTCAGATGAAAGTAAATTTTGCATTTCATTAGGAAACAAGGTCCCAGAGTCTGGAGGAAGAGTGGAGAGGCACAGAATCCATGTTGCTTGAAGTCCAGTGTGAAGTTTCCACAGTCAGTGATGATTTGGGCTGCCATGTCATCTGCTGGTGTTGGTCCACTGTGTTTTCTGAAGTCAACAGTCAACGCAGCCATCTACCAGGAAATTTTAGAGCACTTCATTCTTCCTTCTGCTGACAAGCTTTATGGAGATGCTGATTTCATTTTCCAGCAGGACTTGGCACCTGTCCACACTGCCAAAGGTACCAAAAGCTGGTTCAATGACCATGGTGTTACTGTGCTTGATTGGCCAGCAAACTCACCATACCTGAACCCCATAGAGAATCTATGGGGTATTGTCAACAGGAAGATGAGAGACACCAGACCCAACAATGCAGATGAGCTGAAGGCCACTGTCAAAGAAACCTGGGCTTCCATACCACCTCAGCAGTGCCACAAACTGATCACCTCCATGCCACGCCGAATTGAGGCAGTAATTAAAGCAACATGAGCCCCTACCAAGTATTGAGTACATATACAGTAAATTAACATACTTTCCAGAAGGCCAACAATTCACTAAAAAAATAGTTTTTATTGGTCTTATGAAGTATTCTAATTTGTTGAGATACTGAATTGGTGTTTTTTTGTTAAATGTGAGCCTAAATCATCACAATTAAAAGAACCAAAGACTTAAACTACTTCAGTCTGTGTGCATTGAATTTATTTAATACACAAGTTTCACAATTTGAGTTGAATTACTGAAATAAATTAACTTTTCCACGACATTCTAATTTATTGAGATGCACCTGTACAAGACATCAAGACTCAGGTCTAAAGCTTTGATTAATGTCCCAGAATTTATTTCACAGTCTCAGTCGTAGTGGCCAGGGACCACAAAAGCAGATATGATCCAAACCGCAGGCAATGACCCAAAGGTAGAAAATGAGCAAGCACAGAATGTTCCTGACAAAAAATGTTACAACAAAGAAAAAAATTAAATCCTGCCATGTTAGGACTTTTTTGAGAATTTGGTGTAAGCAGAGAAAGCAGTTGTCTGGAGACAATTCTTCAAATAAGATATTACTGCTCTAACAAATGGTAATTTAAAAAAAATCATACCACTAGTACAAATTGGACCCAATAATTGTGGACAGAGTGCTAGGAGTAGGTGGTTGACTTAGTAAGTCAGCGTTACCCGTAGAGAAAAAGCAAATATAAGCAAATCCATGTGTCATTTGTCAAATCTCATTCTGCGCCATGTGCATGAAAGTATTGGTCACAGAGGAAGAAATCACATGCTCTCCAACCTACACCGACAATACTGGATACCGCATGTCAATGCTGCATGTAAAAAAAATGATAAAAAATGCAAATGCAAGTTTGTCAGCGACTATTCCAAAGGCCAGGTGAGCAAAACATGTCTGATCTTCCTATTGACAGAATCTCTGCTGATCTTCCCCCTTTTACATACACTGGAGTGGATTACTTCAGACCAATTGAGAGGACAGAACTGTTAAAAGGTAAAGCATAATTTTTACCAGCTTGACATGTCATGCAGTCCATCTTGAAGTGACATATAGTCTTGACATTGATTCCTGCATAAATGCAATTCAAAGATGTATATATCGCAGGGGCAATCGTGAATTGCAACAAGCTTTGAAAGAACTGAATCAAAGCAAAATTCAAAGCTCTCTTGCACAGGATGAAATAAAGGGGACTTTCGACCCACTGTGTGCAGCCCATCATGGTGGAGTCTGAGAGCGCTTAGTGCAAGAAGATGCTTTGTTCAGTGGTGATGCAGCAAGTATTGGATGACGAATCCTTGCTTACTGTGTTCTGCGAGGTGGAGTCTATTTTGAATTATCGGCCAGTTACCCCATCCTCAGACGATTCAAACAACCTTGAGGCACTGATCCCAAACCACATTCTTCAGCTAAGAGCTAATCCTATTTTACCTCCAGGACTCTTCAAAAGGGATGATCTCTACAGTCGTAGATGCTGGAAGCAGGTGCAATACATAGTAGATAGATGGATAAAATAATATCTTGAATTGATGCAAGAGCATCAAAAGTGGAATGAAGTACATTGAAGTTTGAATAGAGTTTAGAGATTTTTTATTTTTTTTACTTTACTGTAGAAGGTGTGCCCTGTCCCAGTGTCTTTCATGCAAATTGCCATCTGTCCCCAAAAGGTGCAAACTCTCCAAGTCTAGGCCTTGATCAATGTAAATTCCAATTTTTTAGTTCCTGTCTCCATTTGGAGCATGTTTGTCTTGGTATGAGTACTTAAGGAAAAATTGCAAGAGGCTCAGGGCAATTCTGTATCTAGATGAGTGTGGATTGTGTCCATACACTCCTCACTATATATCTTTCTGAGGTCAGGTATGCATCTCTTACTCTTAGATTTATATTTGAGAATTTGATATCTTGTATTAATTATCTCTAAATTGACTATTTGATGCATGTTACATATTTACCTGACTAATAATAAATTATTACATTTTATATTATTCTGACTTACTCTAAAATTATTTTTCTCAAGTAGATTAAGTGAAGGTGTATGTTTCCGCAAATCTGCATCCAGGTTTAAGTACATGCTAGATCTCAGGTTAGATTGAGCTTGAGGCACATCAGGTGAGATTCTAGATTTCTGACTAACTGCTTGACTTTAGTTAAGTAGTTATACATTTGTGTAATAATTGTTCTGCTTTTTTCTATAACACTGGGCTAAATTATCTCATAATTCAATTATCTTACTGCAACCACCTTTATTTATCCCTGTTAGGTCAGGGATAATGAGTCTGAGTAACAACAACCAGAAATAATGACAACAGGAATACTTTTATTAACACATTACTTAGTCCAGATCAGATTTGACAAGGCATCAAACAGCAGTATAAAATTCATCAAACACATGCTACAAAACCCCACCCCAATTCATAAAACTCATTATTACTGCATATATCACTTCACTCTGACACACGTGTTTCAATTGAAAATGAGCACAACAAATGTGAAAATCAAACATGAAAACCACAGAATTGCTGCAAGTTCCCTGCACAAGCCTTAAACACGGTTTATGTATGCGCACCAACACTCTCATCACAAACAGTGCACTGTACATTCATCCACATAGACCACCATCAAACACATTGTTCATTCTGTGTAGGACCAAAGAAAATTCAACAGTGCTCCTTCAGTTCTGTCTGCTCCTAAAATCCATTAAGTCCATTCGCTTTGCTCCAAGTGATTCACATTATTAATCAGAGTACCGCTCATGCTTTACTTGACACTTTATCATAGCTGCAATAACTATGGGGGGGCTAGACCAAAATAATATTGAAGTATAAGCAAGCATGGGGTGGCATACTTCATAGTACTAGCCAGGATCAGGAACCACTGGTTTATTGGATGTTGTTGTGAAGCAGTAATTTTTGGATCTCATATTTCTGGAGTGAAAGCATTACCTAACTGAATTTAATTTGAATTAAATTATTTTACACACCGAAAAGACAACGCACAGGAAACATTTAGCCACCATTGGGTCAGTTGGGTGGACTTTACAGGTGGCACATGATTTTTGAACATTAATGTTAAATTAGTTGTATAGAAAGCCTTCCTTTAAAAGTGAATTTTGATTTGCATAAATTGTATCTGGATTTCAATCAATGTTTCATCTTTGTCTTTGTCTGACTTGTCTTTGTCAGACTTCGTCTTTGCATTTTAGGCTGAAATAAATGAAAGAATGTTAACAGAAAAAATTACACAAATAACCTTTAAGACCTAAATCAAAATATATTGCAGCATTTTGTTATTTTAATAATTTGCTGTTCATTATTATGTTGTTTTATATATACCTTCTTTTTATGTATTTTTTGTTGTGAAGGTTCTTTTTGTTCTGTAACCTTTTGTTTGTATTTTGTTATGTAAATGTTGTGACATATAATTGTCTTCAAGTGACTCATCTGGAATGCAGATATACTTACAGTAGATGACAGATGACAGGTGTGGTCAAGTGAGTAAATTCAACAAAATGTTTGCATTACACAGGGTTTCCCTTAAGGGATTGAAAATTATTTCATCATTTACTCATACTGAAGTTGTTCCAAGCCTGTATGAGTTTCTTTCTTCTGCTGAAAACAAAAGATGATATTTTGAAGAATGTGGGTAACCAAATTACGACTGCGTTTTAGTGACACGTTAAAAAACAAAACAAACAAAAAAAAAACTAAAATTACGAGATTTATTTATTTATTTAGAGAATAAAGTCGAAATTACAAGAATAAAGTTAAAATATTACGAGAATAAAGTTGAAATATTTCAATAAAAAAGTTGAAATAATTAGAATAAAGTCGAAATTATGAGAATAAAGTTGAAATGATTCGAGAATGAAGTCAAAATTATGAGAATAAAGTTGAAATGTTTCGAGAATTAAGTTAAAATTGCGAGTAATAAAATCTAAATGTTTCAAGAATTTAAATCGTAGGAATTAAAGTTATAATATTTTGAGAGTATAGCCTATGGATTGGGGGCACCTGGAGAAGTTGCCAGGCCACCGGAAGGAATTTGAATATTGGGTAACACTTTATAATAACTGCATGCTAATCATTAGTAAATTGTCAAATTGACTGAACAGGAACAACTTTTTATCGTCAGCTCACACACCCAGTCGACATTCCTTTGGGGGGCGCCATAGCTCTCTTATTTAACCATTTTTAATACACTACAAATATATGTGGGAATATTAGCAGAAATCATACCATACACTTGTGGGGACAGTATGCTTGGAAATAATATTTCATGTCTTCGATTGCATTTGTTATTTGTAATCGTTTGTATGCGTATTTTGACTTTATTCTCAAAATATTTTGACTTTATTCTCGTAGAATTTCGACTTTATTCCCAAAATATTTAGACTTTAGTCTCATAATATTTCGACTTTATTCTCGTAATTTCGACTTTATTCTCAAAATATTATGACTTTAATCTCGTAATCTTAGATTTATTTTTATTTTTAAATGTGGCACTAAAACGCCGTATTACTAAACAGTTGCCCATAGCCATTGACTTCTATAATATTTGTTTTTATCAATGGCAACTGTTCGTAACATTTTTCTAAAAAAAAAAAAAATTCTATATCAATCAAGTGAATTAAATGTGACATAACATTTGCCCCTCATAGACCTACAGAAGATGCAGAGTCAGTTATGCAGCAGACAAAGCCAGAATGTGACCTGAAGGAAAACAGAGTAACAACACAAAGCCATTTTCCTACCATATATCCAGTGTAAACAGCCAGACCAAGAATAAAAATGACACAGGTAACTAATGCTTTAAAACTTTGAAGCAAAAGTGAATAGTAAAGTGAATAATACACCAGTTTTTTAGATATGTATAAAACAAATGTCTTTTTCCATCTGTCACTATTAACAAACCAGCATTTGTTATTTTTAATATGTGCACCCATTTATGTTCTGTATGATGTTTCTCTGTCTTTAGGAGAGAAGTGTATTTCATGTAAAGGGAAATGGTTTACACCCAGACAGTTTGAGAAGTTTGGAGGAGAAGGACATTACAAGAAGTGGAAGAGCAGCATCTAAGCCATCAAATGGCTTTCAACAAGTTAAATTACTGAAACTGAAAGTATGTACACAGCTAGCATAAGGTCTGGATTTATTTGACATCTTTATGAACATGTGAACTATTTTCTCTTAGAATGGGTGTCTTTTAGAATTTGAACAACTGAGGGAGTCAATTAAAGAGGTATTTTGTATATGCACAAGTTATAAGGCCATAAGCCATAAAACATATGTTGTAGTTTAGCCTAACGACATTGACAGAAATGTGTGGGTTACAGTATGAATCAGCTTTATTATTTTTTACCTTTTTTTTTTTTCTTTATAGATTATGCACTTGACAATGATCCATGAAGTTATCATGCTGCTATGTTTTAAAATCACTATCATTGTATTTTACCATAGGTGACACAGACAGATAGAGACGGTGCAAACTCAGTGCAAAATTTAACGAGAAGGAGTGAATTAATTAACTCCTTAAAAGGTTTTCCAGAGTCCTGGAAAATATTGTTTTATAAGGCTCTGGAAATGCCTGTAGTGAGCCTGTAGTAGAGTTTAGTTTAGCATGTGCATGATGGTGATGATGTATCACAATATTTTTGTAGGGTGTATAAATGGAAATATGTACATTTTTACATTATTGTTGTTGTTGAACGGATGTCATAACAGCAGTAGACTTTGCTTAAATAGTTGAATTAAATACATTATAATAATTATTCTTTTAACTGGTAATACAAGTGAGATCTTGACACTGGAGGAAATATGCTAAAATAACTATATATATATATATACAAACCCGATTCCAAAAAAGTTGGGACACTGTACAAATTGTGAATAAAAAAGGAATGCAATAATTTACAAATCTCATAAACTTATATTTTATTCACAATAGAATATAGATAACATATCAAATGTTGAAAGTGAGACATTTTGAAATGTCATGCCAAATATTGGCTCATTTTGGATTTCATGAGAGCTACACATTCCAAAAAAGTTGGGACAGGTAGCAATAAGAGGCCGGGAAAAGTTAAATGTACATATAAGGAACAGCTGGAGGACCAATTTGCAACTTATTAGGTCAATTGGCAACATGATTGGGTATAAAAAGAGCCTCTCAGAGTGGCATTGTCTCTCAGAAGTCAAGATGGAAGAGGATCACCAATTCCCCCAATGCTGCGGCGAAAAATAGTGGAGCAATATCAGAAAGGAGTTTCTCAGAGAAAAATTGCAAAGAGTTTGAAGTTATCATCATCTACAGTGCATAATATCATCCAAAGATTCAGAGAATCTGGAACAATCTCTGTGCGTAAGGGTCAAGGCCGGAAAATCATACTGGATGCCCGTGATCTTCGGGCCCTTAGACGGCACTGCATCACATACAGGAATGCTACTGTAATGGAAATCACAACATGGGCTCAGGAATACTTCCAGAAAACATTGTCGGTGAACACAATCCACCGTGCCATTCGCCGTTGCCAGCTAAAACTCTATAGGTCAAAAAAGAAGCCATATCTAAACATGATCCAGAAGCGCAGGCGTTTTCTCTGGGCCAAGGCTCATTTAAAATGGACTGTGTCAAAGTGGAAAACTGTTCTGTGGTCAGACGAATCAAAATTTGAAGTTCTTTTTGGAAAACTGGGACGCCATGTCATCCGGACTAAAGAGGACAAGGACAACCCAAGTTGTTATCAGCGCTCAGTTCAGAAGCCTGCATCTCTGATGGTATGGGGTTGCATGAGTGCGTGTGGCATGGGCAGCTTACACATCTGGAAAGGCACCATCAATGCTGAAAGGTATATCCAAGTTCTAGAACAACATATGCTCCCATCCAGACGTCGTCTCTTTCAGGGAAGACCTTGCATTTTCCAACATGACAATGCCAGACCACATACTGCATCAATTACAACATCATGGCTGCGTAGAAGAAGGATCCGGGTACTGAAATGGCCAGCCTGCAGTCCAGATCTTTCACCCATAGAAAACATTTGGCGCATCTTAAAGAGGAAGATGCGACAAAGAAGACCTAAGACAGTTGAGCAACTAGAAGCCTGTATTAGACAAGAATGGGACAACATTCCTATTCCTAAACTTGAGCAACTTGTCTCCTCAGTCCCCAGACGTTTGCAGACTGTTATAAAAAGAAGAGGGGATGCCACACAGTGGTAAACATGGCCTTGTCCCAACTTTTTTGAGATGTGTTGATGCCATGAAATTTAAAATCAACTTATTTTTCCCTTAAAATGATACATTTTCTCAGTTTAAACATTTGATATGTCATCTATGTTGTATTCTGAATAAAATATTGAAATTTGAAACTTCCACATCATTGCATTCTGTTTTTATTCACAATTTGTACAGTGTCCCAACTTTTTTGGAATAGGGTTTGACCAAAATACTAACTTAACTTTATACCTCTCACTTTTTCTCTCTGTTTCTGAAATGTACCCAATTACGGTGCCCACATATCCTGCATTAACACATGAAGCTTTGCTTTAATCTTATCTTTCTTTTCGGCACAGAACAGGAGATAATCTGTGATTTTAGCTGAAACTGTGTAATGTGGGGTTTTGGGTTTTGTTTAATGTTGATGTTTTCATGTCTTTTATTTTGGAGTTTAGTCTTGGTCCCTGTTTGTGCCATGCTTCCCTTGCCCTCATGTATTCATGCTATTGGTTCTCTTGTTCATTGTGTCATGTTCTGATTGGTTGCCTAGTCATGTGTCCTTCTCTCATTGGTTGGTTCTTGTCATGTGACCTGTATTGTTTGCTATAAGTAGCATCATGTTGCCATTAGGCGTGTTCGACTTAAAGTGGCACTGCGCAGAATGATCACCGTATGACATCAAAGTACCGCGAGAGCGATTGGAATGCATAGGATCCGACTGCTTTCTTATAGCTCTCGCGGTACTTTGATGTCATAAGGTGATCATTCTGCAAGCGCTGCTTCAAGTCGAATGCGCCTATTGTCTCCTGTCGTGTATTGATGTTGTAACCCGCTGTCGGTGAGTCTAGTATTTTCATGCCAAGACAAGTCTGTCTCTGGTCAAGTCTGTTCATGCCATATGGCAAGTCTGTTTTAAGTCAATTGTGTTTCAAGTCAAGTCTTCATTTGTTTGGATTTTAGATTATACTTTTGTAAATAAAACTGCACTTGGGTTCTTAAAACTCTCCTCCAGTGGACTGCCTGTTACAGACTGTCAGTAAAAAGACCACAGAACTGGTAGAATCTACTGCCAATGCTAGAGGTTAGGAAGCTCTTTTATTTTTTCCTGTATCATGTTATTTCTAATTTTTTTAATGAGTTTTATGATTTCTGTGAAGACCTTTGGTCACGTTCACATCTTGTTTTTGCTTCTCATTAGAGTAAGAATATTTATAGATGAACAGTAACTATCTGCCTTTGAAAAGTCTTACCCGTGTCATGTCCATTACTGTATTTCTAAATGGTGCTAATATTTGTTTTTCCTTAGTATTTTAAAATTTCAGACTTTGTCTAACCTATTTGTGTTTGTGTGTGAAATAAACTCATCCTTGTGATTTATCTCATTCAGATTCTTTTAATTATTTCTATTTATTATATTAATGTAAAAACTATTGCTATATATTCAATAGTTGAATGTACCAGAACTTTTAAGCTTTTAATGGTTAATATTTGATCATGTGTGGAGAAGTGCTGGTTTGAAAGGATAGTGTGACTAATAATTGTTTTGTATCGTTAAGTCAGTTGAACCCCAATGATATGGTTTTATTTCAGTTTAAATTTCAGTTTCATTTCTGTGTCAGTGTGTATCTGAGGTAAACAGAGTAGATTAAAGTCCCCTGTAGGCGCTCTCTTGCGTAAAGAAGGGGTGGTGTTTTACTAGAGTCTGTTGTTCTGTCATTCTAGTTTCTAGTTTTCTGGTTCTTACCTCAAATACTAGTCATTCAAATTCAGAAAATGACTTGTAATTAAAAAGCATTCCCAAATAAAATTCTGAATGACCTGCAAGTAAGTGTTTCTCTTTATTTTTATTTTTATTAAGTGATCAAGTGGAATAGTTCCTCAGTGACGCATTAGAAAGCCACACCTGCTGAAAGGTGTGGCTAGGTGGATCATGTTAAAGGAAAGGAGATTACACTGTGTTTCTATGTACGTAATAATCTGTGCGAGAGAGGAAACTAGGAACACGGACAGCAAGTTGTGAAAACAGCAAGGTGAGTACTTGAATCAATAAATTCAAGGTTAATGTTTTGCAGATATCCTGGTCTGTGGTTTCTATTCTTTCCTGTCACGCAGATTTCAAAACAACAGTCCTGGAGGCAACTTTCAGTTTCGCGATCACAGCATTTATATGCACTGTAAAAAGTTAGCTTACTGTACCACATACAGTATAGTGATAAAAAAGAGAATAAATGTAAACTTACTGTAAAATGATATAAAACAATTTGTACGATGTGTAACTATACGTACATTTGTTGTATTTTAAATTTTAATGTTAATATCAGTGCTTTTTATAGTGACCATCAGTCAATTTTTGTATTTTCCCTTATAGTGAAATTATTTCACTTCAATATAAACATTTACGGCAAACTACTGTTTATAGACAAAGTCCGTGTTTCATTTCTCATATCATGCTCATCTTTGTAATCTATTTTGATTCATCATTACATAAACAGAAAGTAAGTTCACATGATCATGTTTAAAAGTACAAAGTAATGATGATTTTCTCTTTGAAAAATGTGTAATCAAAGTTATGTTTATCAGAGAACCACAGGACATGGACGAAGAGTCGGACATAGACACAACGTCTGACTCAGAAAGTGAATCATAATATGATCCAAAGAGCAGCACAGGATCTGATGGTCTGAGTGAGAACGACAGCTCAAAGACAGTAAAACGAGGGGAAAAAAGAAAAATGAAAAAACGTAATTGTAAACAGACAGGACCATCTTCCCTCTGTACACCCAAGAAGAGACAAGCTGAAGGTACCAAAGTGCCCAAGTGAGCTTTCCAAAGTACAGTATATTTGAGTGATTACATTGCAAAACAATTAGATGAATTCTGAAGAGATTCATTAATGCTGCTCTGCATGTAATGTGTTTGATTTGAAGCTCCATTGATGCCCAAAATAAGGTTAATTTAAATTTAAAAGACAAGACAATAGATATATTGTTCAGATAAAAAAATAAAGGTTTAATAGAACTGGTCAATTTGTTTAATAGAACAAGTCTGTGTGATATTTGATATGTGTTTCAGACTTCAGCCTGTATTTAACACAACAATTTGGAAACAAATCTGAACTTCCTGTCACATGTGGAGATAAAGACGGCATCCTGCATGTGGAGAAATATAATGACAGTAAGTGCAAAAAATTTAATATTGCGGTTATGTTCAATATACATGTGAAGAGTCACTTGTTGAAGAATGTCTTGAAAACATAATTCTGGAGGGTCAAGACATGTTCAAAACACTTCTAAAACAAGTCCACAAGTAAACTATTATTTCTTTACAAGTAAAATTAAGTATTATTTTAGATAAATATGTATCTGTTTTCAGCGGAGAAGTGCATCTTAAGTGAAGACCAGTGGTTCATGCCCAACGAATTTGAGAGGTTTGGAGGAAAGGAGAGAAGCAAAAAATGGAAAACCAGCATATTTTGTGATGATGTTCCACTCCAGAAACTCATAGAGGTGCATACAATGGTTTAAATAATCCACAATCAAATTCAATTATGACTAGCATTCAATTATTGCTAAAATGAGCAAAGTTATTTAACAAAATCTGATTTTATGATTGAGTCACTATGATTATTATGACTGTGATTTACGATTGAGTAAATGTAAATATTTGAGTGTTAATTCAAGTAAAACAATAACATATATCAATGTTGATAAACTGAGCACGTCTTCCATCCATAGGCTGGACTTCTGTCATCCTTTAAAAAAAGTGGGGTTAAGAATAAACAGGTTTGACTGTTTTTGTAACCAGCTAGCTCAAAAATGACCATAAAAAATATATTTAGTAAAATAACAGGCATTATATTATTTTCTTGATCTCTGTCTGCTGCACAGAATGACTCTCCTGAATCCTCACCTGTTGCTGACAGACTCAGAAAAAGAAAGGTTAGATCCTGATAACGTTAACTTTAAATAGTTAGTTCAACCAAAAATGAAAAATCTGTCAGGCCTTCGTTCATATTCAGGAAACACAAATTAAGATATTTTTGATGAAATCCGAGAGCTTTCTGACCCTCCATAGACAGCAACACAACTGACCCGTTCAAGACCCAGAAAGGTAGTAAGAACATCGTTAAAATAGTCCATGTGACATCAGTGGTTCAACCGAAATGTTATGAAGCTACGAGAATATTTTTTTTGCGGCAAAAAATAAATAAATAAATAATGACTTTATTCAACAATTTATTTTCCTCCATGTAAGTCTGACGTAGAACCCGGATATGCTGCTCCTTGTTTACTTTTTGCCCAGATTTACTTATTTGAACCAGAACATACAGACGATGCACTAAGAGAGATGGACGTTCCATTTCTGAATACCAGCTCCTGTGTCAGAAGCACTACACGCATACGTCGTGGTACTCTCGTGAATGCATGTCGAAGACTGATATGGAAGAGAAGAAATTGTTGAATAAAGTCGTTATTTTTGGGGGTTTTTGTCCACACAACGTATTCTCGTAGCTTTATAACATTACGGTTGATCCACTGATGTCACATGGACTATTTTAATGATGTTCTTACTACCTTTCTGAACCTTGAACATGTCAATTGTGTTGTCTATGCAGGTTCAGAAAGCTCTCAGATTTCATCAAAAATATCTTAATTTGTGTTCTGAAGATGAACGAAGGTCTTACAGGTTTGGAACGACATGAAGGTGCGTAATTAATGAAAGCATTTTCATTTTTGGGTGAACTATCCCTTTAACTTAAGTCCTGATGATTTTACATTTAAAAAATCCAGGTTGAGATTGCTTAGATGTTTAGGACACAGAATCTCAGTTAAACTGACATGCCTGTCCTGCATCTCTTAATTTTCAGTGTCAGAGACAGCTGTTCCCCTCCTGCTCCGGTCAGTATAACAGTGACCCATAAACAGACAATATGCTCATTAATATCAACAGTTTTCTATTTTGGTGTTCTGTTTCCTGAGTGTTTGTGCATTTGTTGTAGAATCAAATGGCGGGAATGATGATGACAAAGGTGATGTTGTTGATGAAGATATCTTTGACATAACCATGTTTGAAGGTCCAACCCTACCTGTTACCTGTGCTTCAGGCTCTGGCATCCTACACAAATATCGCTTTGCCACAGGTGTGTGAGTCGGCTTATTTTAAAAATAATTACTACAAATATTATTATATATATTGTGTGTTGGTCAGTTATGTTTTACATGTATAGCCACAGTGGCTCTAAAAATATTTGAACACTTTAGGCACACATAAAAATGCCTGGATGCCATTGCAGATAGAAAGTATCTACCTTCAAACATCACTCAAAAAAAGTGTTATTTATTCTTGAGAAAGTACATGCATACTTCAAGTAAATAAATTGATTAAATTTAAATGACAAAACAATAGATATATTGTTCAGATAAAAAAAATGGTTTATTGAACTTGTAAATTTGTTTAATAGAACATGTCTGTAGTTAATATGATGAACTCCACCAGTGGTTATTCTAGATAACTGTGTGAATTTGAAGAAAACTAACTTCATATATACACTAAAAATCACCAAAACACCAGCTGATTAAAGTCACTGAGCAACAGTGAAGAAGAGAGAAGCTTTGGTGGCAATTAATTGCAAGGTCTGACATGTGACTTAAGTATAAAATACATATTTTACTAATGCATAGCTCTAAGAGTTTCTTTAACTATGGTACAGAGCTGCAGTGTTGTTATTCCAGGGCTTTGTGGAAGATGCATAAGAACAAAAGACTTCTGGCTGACACCTGAGGATTTCATCAGATTGAACAAGCCAGATGGAACATGGAGAAAAGACATTTTATCCAACGGGATACCTCTGGGGAAACTTATAATGGTAAAAAAAAAATAAAAAAAAAGTGTGTCGCAAAAAAATTATACTTTCTGGATAACTGTGGTCTGTTTACATTGCATTCATTTGTTTGGCTTTTTTATTGATTTTACAGTTTTACATTCAGGAGTAGAAAATTGAAAGCAACTTGAATATTTGATTTCTACACATGGGTGGGAATGAAATGCACCTTTCCGCTGATTGGTCAAAGATCAAACCATGTGACATCAGTTCTTCCTCAGTTCTGTGCAACAGAATAGTCATCCGTATCTATTGCTGTACAGATTCTAATGCGATTATTGCAACTACATTTAATCTCTTTCTCATCAAACAACCAGATTAACGAATGTCTTGACATAAACCATACTGGGGCAGCACATAGGCAGGGCTTTCTTCTATGTAGGCATATATTTGACAACCTACACGTGCCAGAGAAATATTAGTTGTTCATTTCAGAAATGTTAATGTACCTCAGAAGTTACAACTACCCCTGTATCAATTTAATTGTAAATATGCATCAGTCAAAACTTTTATTTTAGAAAGTATGCTTTTTTTGGACAAGGGATGAAGCTGAAATGATATGATAGATATGAAAAGATATATATGACATTATTTTGTATCAACGTAAGTTCACTATCACAGCACATCTATTGTTTTGTTTATTATTCTTTATTATTTCATATAATCTTCATAGAGAAGTTTATACAAATGTATCATAACACAGTACATACTATGTGTTCCTCAAAGTGGTACCGTTATTCAGTGATCGACTTTACTGACATGAGAATTTGAAGTAGATTTTTTTTTTAACTAATTAAAATTTTAAATCAAAAAAATAAAAATTATGAGACCAAATTAAACACCAATGAAATTTACATTTTAAACTCTTTGAAATAATTTGACACTGCTTTTCAGAAAAGAGTTTTGGAACTGCATATGATGATCTGTGAGTGTAAGATCTGTGAAGACCTGGATCAGTACCTAGTAAGACACCATCACTTACAATTACAGCCACGTCAGAACATCAACATGACAACTAAACATTCTCTGTGAACTCTTGTCCCAGCAGAATGATGACGTGTGTTTCGTGTGTCACTCTGAGGGAGATCTCGTGTGCTGTGACGAGTGTCCACAAGCTTTTCATTCACATTGTCACATACCAGCTGTATATGGAGACTCATCTGGGTGAGAGAGAGAACTCATGCTGGGTTAGACAGACTAAGGCCCGGTTTCATAGACAGGGTTTAGCCTAAACCAGGATTAGGCCATAGTTCAATTAGGACATTTAAGTAATTTTTATAAACGTGCCTTAGAAAAAAACATTACTGGTGTGCATCTTGAGACAAATCAAAGGTACTGATATATTTTAAGATCAGTCAGTGCAAGTTTCTTTCATTTGAAACAGCTCAGACTTACATTTTAGTCTAGGACTAGGCTTAAGCCTTGTCTGTGAAACTGGGGGCTAATGTTTGACTTTGTGTAATATTCTGTGTTTTGTGTATACAGAAGCCAGTGGAGCTGCACATTTTGTGTGATGAAGAATGTGAAAAGTTCTAGTCAAAAGACACAACAGGATGTTTTGGGCAGTCCAGTCTCTCAGTACAAGCTGGTAAAGTTTATGCAAATATTTTAGCCCATACACTGGAAGTCAGTGGGGTCCAAAACAACATTTCTTTCCCCTGTTGAAAAAAAACAGAATATGCTGGTTAGGTATGTTGTGAAGCATGGCTGCTGGTTTGAACAGGTGTAAACTGGTCCTAGCTGGTCATGTGCTGGTCCTAAGCAACTAGCTCCTGCTCAGGACCAGCTTAGGACCAGCTGAAACCAGCTCAAACCAGCAGCCATGCTTCAAAACATACCTAACCAGCATATGCTGTTTTTTTTTCAACAGGGTCATTGCATAGACAACACATTTTTTAACACTTACAGTCTGGTGGATTCTCTTCTAGCACTGCCAGAACCTGCTGTTACACCTGCTACATGAGAGCATGACTGAACCCTGTGCTAAAGTAAATCTCATATTTAAGAGTTTCATCTACCTTTTAATCATTATTTATATTTATATAAATATTCGTCATGTGACGTCTGCACTGATGGTGTCCAGGTTCCAGGATACAGTGAGAACATCTGTGGTCCCATGATGCTGGACAGAGTGAAAATGAATTTGGAGAATAATGACTATCAAACAGTGCAAGAGTTTGTCTCAGATATTGAACTCATTTTCAACAACTTTTGCACACCCAACAGGGTGAGTATTATTGGGAATGTATGCAACTTTTAATAATGACAGCAGTCGTAACCATTTGCACCTGCCACCTAAATTCTGTCTATTTTCTATCTTTCTCTTTTCTGTAGGATAATGATTCCAGCAGAATGACTTCTAGGATGAAAGATGTATTCAAAAGGGAGTTTGAAAGCATCTTTAAGCTTCAGTAATATCATTCTGTAGCAAGAAGGTCTTTGTTAAACATTATAGTAACATTTGTGTATTGTACAAAATGAAAAAATAATAAAGATAAAAAGAACAAAATCAAAATTGTGCATTTGTGAACGATTGTGAGCAATAATGATAATATTATGAAGACATTATATTCTAAGCACCAAGACTCATGTCCAGATGTACAAAATGTAATTTGTTCTCTAAATATAAGACACATTTATTCAAGCTCTGACCATCTTAAAAATAGTACACACAGTAATGTGCTGCCTTTCTGTTCATTCAATGTTTTTAATCTAAAATGTGTTGTTTAAGTGATTGGTCGTGGGGTTGTGCTAGTGAGGTGTAGTGAATCACATATAGGACAGTGATATTCGTAATTCAAAAGTAACTTGACAATCCATGACATGCTTCTTTTCATATGTGAAATACTCAACCAGGAAGATCTTAACTGGCTTTGAAAATAGAAGTTGTCTGGTAAAGTTATACAGCTGTGTTTGTAAGTTTGTGTACATCTTATTTATAATTGAAAAGAAATAGGAGGGATCATAAAATTATATTTTTTTATTTACCGCCCTCAATAAGTTATTCAACCAAAATATGTTTAGATATATTATAATATATAAGACAAATTCAAAAGTTTACATCTTGGTTCTTATAATGGTGTAGAGCTTACTTTGATTTGTGATTCTTGGTAAGTTTTGTGACAATTGTGCAGGAGTCCCTGCATTGTCGATCTTGGGACTGCCTTCTCTTCAAAGGATACGTATTGTGCCTCTGGTTAAAACAAGGTATTTTGGGAAACAGAATAGTTTTTCCACCCTTTGGAACAGGCTTTTACTTGCTCTGATTTTGTGTGTGTGTGTGTGTGTGTGTGTGTTTGTTTATTTGTGGTTTTTCCTTTAACATATAACTTGTTATGTGTGTTTTAATTATTAGGGCCCAAGCCAGTAAGGTGCAGGGCCCTATTGATTTCCAAAGGATTATTATTAGGGCCTAAGCCAGTAAGGCGCAGGGCCCTATTGATTTCCAAAGGATTTTTTTTTTTTTTTTTTTTTTTTTTTTTTTTTTATTCAACCATCCGGGCACTTTTGGGGGCCTTAACATGCTCAAAAACTCTTGAAAATTCGCACACACGTTGGAACCTGTTGGCGTCCGGACGCCACAGAGGCTGGGACCCGGGCGTGGCAAAGGGGCTCTACGGCGCCCCCTAGAACACAGTTTGAAAACTTGATGTATAGCTCACACATACTTGCACGTATTCATATGAAACTCGGTACACATATAGATCTCATTGAGCCAAACAAATTTCACGCTGCATGTCATAGGCTCCGCCCAACAGGAAGTCGGCTATTCAGGGCTGTTTAAAAAAGCATGCTCTGGAATTTGATATACTCCTCTGAAGATTACCACCCGATTGCCACCAAACTCAGTGAACATGATCTCAAGACATTGGGGACGCAAAATTGCCAGGATATTTTTGATATCTCGAACGGTTTGCCCGTGGCGAGGCGATGAATTTATGGCGAAAAATGAGAGAAGGAAGCGTCTAATAACATCCACATACATTGTCTGATTTTGATCAAACTTCAGGATTTTGTTCGTTGTATGATGCCGAGCGCATAGATGTGACTATTATGAGTCAAAGTTATAGCGCCACCAACTGGCAGCAGGAAGTGTGTCATTTTCAAAATGCTTTGAATTCAGCATCTTATTTTTAATCGATTTGCTTCAAACTTCATCAAATAATGTCAAAACACGGCCGATGTAAAACTGTGAAGGGAATATTGATATCTAAAATACTGTTGCCATGGCAACGTTTCAAACTTGAAAATTTGTTTCTGGTGATTTTGAAGCAGATAACATGTTTAGAATGTCATGAAACTCAACACACATATGAGTATTAATGTTAGTTAGACACTGGAAAAAGCTCATAAACGGGCGTGGAAGAGGCGCTCTATAGCGCCACCTTTTGTCAAAAATGGGGGGGTTAGTTTTAGCTACAGACACCAAACTCGGTACATAAATTTTTCTAATCAAGCCGGACAACTTTCTAATTTACACTCATTAGCTATGACCAACAGGAAGCCGGCTATCTTTTTTTTAATGTCATTTTCGGGGGAAACGAGCTGTAAATAAATTCATACTCCTCCAAGCAGAAACAAGTAGTTCACACCAAACTTTGTCAACATGATGCCAATATACTGTAGATGCTAAATTGCTAACGGATTTAGGATATCTTGAACGGTGTATTAATGGTGATTTGTTAAAGTTACAGTAAAAAAGAGAGCAGTTCTTTTCTTATCTTTAAAGTGCAGCTTCCAAACACTTCAAAACTTTTTACATACATAGAACAAGTCATTCTGAAGAAGTATGATTAGTTTCATGACTTTACAAAAGGTCTATGAATAACAGAAAATTAATAAACTATCAAGACATTTGATCACACTGGCTCTGTGTATGTGGGGGGATGGGTGAGTATGTGTGTTAAGTGTGAGTGTGAGGAGGTGGGTGAGAGAGACAGACAGAGAGAGAGACACAGAGAGAGAGAGACTTTTAAACATCTCTTTAATCACTAGAAAAAAATCAATCAGTATTTATTTATTTAATTATACGTTTTATTTTATTTTATTTATTTATTTAATTATTCATTTTATTTTATTTTATTTTATTATTTTTTATTTTTTGCATTATAGCTTAAGAAATCTCCTAGGCCTTATCTTTTTCTGTCAGTCTTAGGGACAAAAAAATATAAAAATCCAAGAACCAGTTAATTTGTAGGGCACTGACAACATAGTTTTATATAATTAAGTTAATAATTTATTCACCACACATATAATATTTTTTATTTAATTTTTTTTTCCATTTCAAATTTGCACGTCAGACCTGGACACACATGATTGTCTGTATTGCATAGTGTTTTTGCTATTTTGTACATTGCCTATTTGTATATTTGTATATTGTTCTTTTGTTGTCTGTGTCCTGTCCCGTTGCTGTCATTCTGTTGCACTGTGGAGCTTTGTCACTATAACAAATTCCTCATATGTGTAAACATACCTGGCCAATAAAGCTCATTCTGATTCTGATAATCATGTTAATTACAACATAAACAAAATCTAAAGATACATACACGTGGTCTTACAACTTTCTAATTTACACTCATTAGCTACGACCAACAGGAAGTCGGCTACATTTATTTTAATGTGGGTATTTTGAAATATCAGGCTGTAAATAAATTCATACTCCTCCAAGCAGAAACAAGTAGTTCACACCAAACTTTGTCAACATGATGCCAAGATACTGAAGATGCTAAATTGCTAACGGATTTAGGATACCTTGAACGGTGTATTAATGGCGATTTATTAAAGTTACAGTAAAAAAGAGAGCAGTCATTTTATATCTTTAAAGTGCAGCTTCCAAACACTTCAAAACTTTTTACATACATAGAGCAAGTCATTCTGAAGAAGTATGGTTAGTTTCATGACTTTACAAAAGGTCTATGAATAACCGAAAATAAAAAAATCTATCAGACATCTGATGTGTTTGCACTATGGTGTGTGTGGGGGTGGATGGGTGTTTCTCTGTCTGTGTGTGTGTGTGTGTGTGTTGAGTGTGGAAGTGAGGAGCTGGGTGAGGGGGTGGGTGAGGGAGAGAGAGAGAGAGAGAGACAGACAGAGACATTTAAACATCTTTTTAACCACAAGAAATAAAGATCAATCAGTATTTATTTATTTATTTAATTTATTTATTGCATTACAGCTTAAGAATTCTCTAAGGCCTTATCCTATTCTGCCCGTTTTAGGGACAAAATAAATCCTAGAACCAGTTAATTTGTAAGGCACTGACAACATAATTTTATATAATTAGGTTAATAATAATATTAATTACAACATAAAAAATATATTTTTTAAATCTTACACGTGGACTTATACATTTTTGTGCTGCAAATAATAATTTGAAACTCATTTGATACTGACCTATGACATCCTGTGAAATGACATCTGAACTTACATAATCTCATGGATGTAACAGTAAAACAGTTCAGCTCACAGATGAAGACTAAGATGAAATGCAGGCAAAACTATTTCACAAATGCTTATAGATCATTAAAATAATTATTAAAAATGGTAATAGATCATAAAAAGTGTTGGCAAAAATTTACAATAAGGTCTCTTTGGTTAACATTATTTAATGCATTAACTAACATGAACAAACAATGAACAATCTATGTTTAGATCATTTATTAATATTTTTAATGTTAGTTAATACTAACATTAAAAAATATTAATTTTATGTTAATTCACATATATAAACTAATGATCAGATACAACTTTAAATTTTAGATTTTTCTTATGTTGTAATTAACATAATTATTAACCTAATTATATAAAACTATGTTGTCAGTGCCCTGCAAATTAACTGGTTCTTGGATTTTTTTTTTTTGTCTCTAAGACTGACAGAAAAAGATAAGGCCTAGGAGATTTCTTAAGCTATAATGCAAAAAATAAAAAAAATACAAAATTACATAAAATAAAATGAATAATTAAATAAATAAATACTGATTTATTTTCTTGAGCTTCCCCTCTTTGAAAGACCAGCAGCCGCCCACTGATATATATATATATAAAACATTAGTTAATGCATTGACGAACATGAACTAAAAAGGAACAATATATTTTAAAATAATTTATTAATCTTATTTAATGTTAGTTAATACTAACATTAAAAATATTATTTTTATGTTAATTCACAGTGCATAAACTAATGTTAAGATACAACTTTATATTTTAATAATGTATTAATATTTTTTTTTACATAACATTAATTAACATTAATACATTTTATATAATTATTGTTCATGTTAACTAGAATAGTTAAATAATATCCTTTTTAACATTAATTTATTCGAAACTAACCAACTAAGTATGAACAACCATTGTTTTACTATATTTCTTAAGAAAACAAATTCTAAAAAATAAAGTAAAAAAATCTTTATGTTAGTTCATGGTACAGTAACTGATGTACATTAACCAGACATTTTAATAAATAATGTAGTAGTCAATTTTGAACATATCATTAACCAAGATTCATAAGTGCTATAAAAATATTGTTCATGTTAACTTACATAATGTTAAAAACTAAAAACTTATTGAAAAGTGGTACAAAAGTTTTATGTTGTTCTTTGTGTGTGTGCGAGTGAGTGAGTGTGAGAGAGGATAGAGAGAGACTAAAATTAATAAAAGCTATATAAATATTGTTCATATGAATTAATATAGTTAATGTTAATATCTGAAACCTTATTGAAAGTGTTACCAAAGTTTTATATATTGTTGTGTGCATATGTGTCTTTCACAGTATTGACAGTTTGGATTAACCCTTTAGTTGCTGTATCCCTAAAAAACAGACTGCCAGAGGGTTACTGTAAATGCATGTGCCAGCTGTGCCCCGTTTTCGTGATGCCACCAGGATGGCGGTTGCACTGACGGCTTGGGCCCGCCATCGCTGCTTGCAGCTATATTTTTTTTTTTTTTTTTTTTTTTTTTTTTTTTTTTTTTTAATTCAACCATCCGGGCACTTTTGGGGGCCTTAACATGCTCAAAAACTCTTGAAAATTCGCACACACGTTGGAACCTGTTGGCGTCCGGACGCCACAGAGGCTGGGACCCAGGCGTGGCACAGGGGCTCTACGGCGCCCCCTAGAACACAGTTTGAAAACTTGATGTATAGCTCACACATACTTGCACGTATTCATATGAAACTCGGTACACATATAGATCTCATTGAGCCGAACAAATTTCACGCTGCATGTCATAGGCTCCGCCCAACAGGAAGTCGGCTATTCAGGGCTGTTTAAAAAAGCATGCTCTGGAATTTGATATACTCCTCTGAAGATTACCACCCGATTGCCACCAAACTCGGTGAACATGATCTCAAGACATTGGGGACGCAAAATTGCCAGGATATTTTTGATATCTCGAACGGTTTGCCCGTGGCGAGGCGATGAATTTATGGCGAAAAATGAGAGAAGGAAGCGTCTAATAACATCCACATACATTGTCTGATTTTGATCAAACTTCAGGGTTTTGTTCGTTGTATGATGCCGAGCGCATAGATGTGACTATTATGAGTCAAAGTTATAGCGCCACCAACTGGCAGCAGGAAGTGTGTCATTTTCAAAATGCTTTGAATTCAGCATCTTATTTTTAATCGATTTGCTTCAAACTTCATCAGAATAATGTCAAAACACGGCCGATGTAAAACTGTGAAGGGAATATTGATATCTAAAATACTGTTGCCATGGCAACGTTTCAAACTTGAAAATTTGTTTCTGGTGATTTTGAAGCAGATAACATGTTTAGAATGTCATGAAACTCAACACACATATGAGTATTAATGGTACTTAGACACTGGAAAAAGCTCATAAACGGGCGTGGAAGAGGCGCTCTATAGCGCCACATTTTGTCAAAAATGGGGGGGTTAGTTTTAGCTACAGACACCAAACTCGGTACATAAATTGTTCTAATCAAGCCGGACAACTTTCTAATTTACACTCATTAGCTATGACCAACAGAAAGCCGGCTATCTTTTTTTTAATGTCATTTTCGGGGGGAAACAAGCTGTAAATAAATTCATACTCCTCCAAGCAGAAACAAGTAGTTCACACCAAACTTTGTCAACATGATGCCAATATACTGTAGATGCTAAATTGCTAACGGATTTAGGATATCTTGAACGGTGTATTAATGGCGATTTGTTAAAGTTACAGTAAAAAAGAGCAGTTATTTTCTTATATCTTTAAAGTGCAGCTTCCAAACACTTCAAAACTTTTTACATACATAGAACAAGTCATTCTGAAGAAGTATGATTAGTTTCATGACTTTACAAAAGGTCTATGAATAACAGAAAATTAATAAACTATCAAGACATTTGATCACACTGGCTCTGTGTATGTGGGGGGATGGGTGAGTATGTGTGTTAAGTGTGAGTGTGAGGAGGTGGGTGAGAGAGACAGACAGAGAGAGAGACACAGAGAGAGAGAGAGAGACTTTTAAACATCTCTTTAATCACTAGAAAAAAATCAATCAGTATTTATTTATTTAATTATACGTTTTATTTTATTTTATTTATTTATTTAATTATTCATTTTATTTTATTTTATTTTATTATTTTTTATTTTTTGCATTATAGCTTAAGAAATCTCCTAGGCCTTATCTTTTTCTGTCAGTCTTAGGGACAAAAAAATATAAAAATCCAAGAACCAGTTAATTTGTAGTGCACTGACAACATAGTTTTATATAATTAGGTTAATAATTATGTTAATTACAACATAAGAAAAATCTTAAAAAGATAAGGCCTAGGAGATTTCTTAAGCTATAATGCAAAAAATAAAAAAAATACAAAATTACATAAAATAAAATGAATAATTAAATAAATAAATACTGATTTATTTTCTTGAGCTTCCCCTCTTTGAAAGACCAGCAGCCGCCACTGATATATATATATATAAAACATTAGTTAATGCATTGACGAACATGAACTAAAAAGGAACAATATATTTTAAAATAATTTATTAATCTTATTTAATGTTAGTTAATACTAACATTAAAAATATTATTTTTATGTTAATTCACAGTACATAAACTAATGTTAAGATACAACTTTATATTTTAATAATGTATTAATATTTTTTTTTACTTAACATTAATTAACATTAATACATTTTATATAATTATTGTTCATGTTAACTAGAATAGTTAAATAATATCGTTTTTAACATTAATTTATTCGAAACTAACCAACTAAGTATGAACAACCATTGTTTTACTATATTTCTTAAGAAAACAAATTCTAAAAAATAAAGTAAAAAAATCTTTGTTAGTTCATGGTACAGTAACTGATGTACATTAACCAGACATTTTAATTAATAATGTAGTAGTCAATTTTGAACATATCATTAACCAAGATTCATAAGTGCTATAAAAATATTGTTCATGTTAACTTACATAATGTTAAAAACTAAAAACTTATTGAAAAGTGGTACAAAAGTTTTATGTTGTTCTTTGTGTGTGTGCGAGTGAGTGAGTGTGAGAGAGGATAGAGAGAGACTAAAATTAATAAAAGCTATATAAATATTGTTCATATGAATTAATATAGTTAATGTTAATATCTGAAACCTTATTGAAAGTGTTACCAAAGTTTTATATATTGTTGTGTGCATATGTGTGTGTGTGTATGTGTCTTTCACAGTATTGACAGTTTGGATTAACCCTTTAGTTGCTGTATCCCTAAAAAACAGACTGCCAGAGGGTTACTGTAAATGCATGTGCCAGCTGTGCCCCTTTTTCGTGATGCCACCAGGATGGCGGTTGCACTGACGGCTTGGGCCCGCCATCGCTGCTTGCAGCTATATTTAGTATTGTTGTTGTTTGAATAAGTTTTATGGGTGGGCTTTTCATGTAGCTAACTTTTTTGGTGTGTGAATGTGCAAATCATGAGGAATGCAGATGTGTTGTGACAATGGTCACATAATAGCTTGTGTATATTAATTCAACAAAATAATACATCTTATCTATCTGTCTGTCTGTCTGTCTTTCTGTATGTCTATATATAGCGCTGTAAGAGAAACAGGTCAATTTAGCTCAAAGGGACTCATATATGATTTTATAGGGAATTTTAACAGAATCACTGTTTTGCGGCTGATCACTGAGTCGGCAGCAATTCACTGAGCAAGCCATATAACATCAACTCTGCACAGGATATTAAAATCCAAAATATATTGAAAACACTATTTAATAGCACAGTAACAAGATCGGCAGTTTAAGACATTAACTTGTTAGCACAAAACACTAGAAACTACTAGATACTGGATAAATCTAAGACATGTAAACTAATCTAACACAATCACACGCACTCACGCATTCATACAAGTTGCAGGAAGAGAGAAAGTGAGGAAAGAATGAGTTTAAGAGAATGAAAAATGTGAAATCCCAAGCTTATAGCAATATTTGCTATTGCATAGACCTGAACCATCAATCACTTATTTAACCCTTGCATTGAGTTTTTCAATGAGTCTAAAATTTGTATTAAATGCACCAGCTCAGCTAGAATCTGGAGTTGTATTACTTGCGTTGCCTTTGTGTTAAGGGATTCCCTTTTGTTGTCTCTTTGCAGAAAAGGGGGTTTCCCGAGGTTGCTGATTGGTTGGAAGTTCAGTAGTCCTTGAAGTGATGTCTTGGGAAGCCAATGGTTGGGCGTTGGCTGAAGATGCGGAGTTGTGGCTGGTAGAAGTTTTGAGGTGGTCACAGACTCGAGTTGAACTCGGAGACAAGGCGTGGCGGCAAAACTTAACTGAGAACACGAAACTCACAACAGAAAATAAAAGAAACTAAAGTAAAAGGAAGAAAGGATGTAACGAGACTAGATGGGTTTTCTTCTCATCGAGGTTAAGTAGCAGCTGGCATGTAGGCCAGAGCACGCTGGAACGGCGCTTGAAGAATTCATGGGCAAACAGCAGTGGCAAAAATCATGGCTAAAAGCAATGACTTAAAAGCAAAAAGCATGGTTTGATGGTGTCCTGAGTTTTTAACTGGGCTTTTGGACACATCCCAAAATGGTGTCTTGACCAATTAAATATTATCTTAGCTCGGGGTGTTGCTCTGTTTCTCCTCCCAATCCATAAATCAACATGTTATCTGGTCAGTCACATGGTCCGAACTTTCCCGCTCTTGCAGAGTATAATTTTGGACATGATTTCTATAACCAGAATATGATACATTTGACAAAGAATTGAAACTCATACATACCAAACATGAATATGAACCCTTAAGCTATTCAATAGTTAATTTGGGTGCAAAACATGTTTTTACCACATCAACACTTTTATTAGTATACTATTGTGTATCATTAAACAGAATATTCATTGAGTCATACATCAACAGTGTCAGGGTTCTGTTGTGTGTGTCATCTGTTCCTGCCTCTTGTGTCCATATTTGGTTTGTTTCCTGTCCTTGTTTCATGCCATTATGAGTTAAGTATGTTCCAGCTGTGTTTATGTGATTATGTGTTAATTACCCTGTGTATTTAGTTCCTGTCTTTTGAGTTTGATTTCGTCTGGTCTACTCGTTACTTCCCCGGTGTATCCTGTCTCTGAGTCCTGCCTTGATGTCTCATTAAAGACTATTATTTGAGTTTATGTCCTCGTCTGCGTGTTCCTGTTCCTCCCTCGTGTGTGCACCGTGACAAACAGGAGGGGGAAAAACTAATTTTCAAGAAAATACTTCATTTATCAAAACAATGCAATATAAACATATTGAACTGTGTTCCCTTATAGTAATCAAATTGACCACTGTACACTTGTTGACCCCTTACCCAACCTTAAACCTACCCATACCACCAAACATGCCCCTAACCCTAAGTGACCCGTATCACACCTCAACAGCAGCAACAGTGTTGTGCATTAACAAAAGCTTTTAATCATTGTATAACATCTGTTAAAATCATTTGTAGATTTTCAAGATGTGCATGATCATATTAATAAGAAATTTAATGACATTTGTAAGCATTTTAATTTACATGAAATGTTAATTATTAGGTAAATTTTAATATATTTATTAGTAAACATTAACAAGCACATTATTTCACATTTCTAGATATGTGAATATATATGAACTAATGATTCGTTAGGCATTACATAATGTTTGTTAATGATTTATTAATGAAAGTTATTATAAAGTGTTACCAAAAAAACAACTCCTTACTTGAAATGACACATTTCCCAACCAGGACACAACATGTGTTCAGCAGGTGAGCCATGCTGGCTACTGCTGCTTGTTATTGCTAACTCCCTCTACCCACATGGCTTTACTTAAGGAAACATAAAACACCCCAGCACCCCTACTGGTAAGGAAGAAAACTGCCCACAAAAATTCTTATTAACAGGCTTATGTCTGTTACACCTCAAATATGACTCGTGAGATCCACTTTCCTGCAGAGTTTAGCTCCAACTTTGATCAAAGTCACCCAGCTGTGATTTTCTAATGATCCTGAAGACACTGATTAGCATGCGCAGGTGTGTTTGATTAAGGTTAGAACTAAACTCTGCAGGAAAAGTGGATCTTGTGAGCCAGATTTGAGGATCCCTGGCCAATATGAAACAACAGGTTCTGAAAAGGTCTCTTTTGGTTTGAGCCATTCCAGTTCAATTGACCGTTCGCAAAGAGCTTGATTGACAGGCGATCTGACCAATCAGAACGCGGATATTATGTGCCACCGCTGATATCTGCCATCTTGCCTGACATCTACGGCCGGTCTCCATAGACATCCGAGGCTGCATCCGAAAACTTAGGCAGCTGACGTGCTGCCTCGCTGACTTATGAGGCAATGACTTTGCAGGCAGCGTTTTTGCACAAAGGCACCTCACGAAACTGATTTCGGACAGGCTTCTGAGGCAGCGTAACGGTTTAATGATCTACAACAAAATAGACCGAGTTTTGGTGATAACTAAACTAATATTTAATCACTATAATACTAATTTCTCGCTAGAAATAACATCAAAAGTGCAAAACGTTAATCAGAAATATACATTCACACACAAACTAACCACCAAACGCAACTTTTAGACGCATCTTTATTTTTTAGCTCAACCGTTACGAGGTGCGTCCCAAATCGCGTACTTATGCACTACTCTATGACATTTTGTAGTATAAATAGTGCGAGTAGTGTGTTCACACTGAAAATTCCAAAAATAAAAAGTGCACTTTAAATACCCAGATGACGCACTTAAATAACCGAAAAAATTAATGTTGAACACTTCATTCATTCTCATCATTCTAATATGCTGATTCATTATCAATATTGGAAACAGTTGTGCTGCTTATTTTTTTATTATTATTATCATTTATTTTTTGGAACCCATGATACTTTTTTGGGGTTCATTGATAAATAAAAAATAAAAAGAACAGCATTTATTTAAAATAGAGATGTTTTCTAACAATATCAATCTTTACGATCACTGGTTCTATCAATTTAGCAAATCTTTGCTGAATAAAAACTAATTTCTTTAAAAAAAAATATATATATATACTGACCTCAAGCGTTTCAACGTATATTGTTACAAAAGTTATATTTTAAATAAATGCTGTGCTTTTTTAACTTTTTATTAATCAAAGAATCCTAAAAAAAGTATCACAGGTTTCCAATACTGCTAATAAATCAGAATTGCATAAAATGTATTTTAAAGTATATTAACAATTTGATCAAATAAATGCAGTCTTGATGACCATAAATGACTTCTTGCAAAAATATAAAATAGTAATGTATCCAAACTTTTGACCTACTGTATATACAGTATATATATATATTGCTGTGCAGGTACACCTTACTCCCCTGACCTCAAGAGACGCGTGTAGCCAATTAGTATCCTTGTTAGCACGTCCGCCTGCCACCCCGGAGACCCAGGTTCGACCCGTTATATATATATATATATATATATATATATACAGGTGCATCTCAATAAATTAGAATGTTGTGGAAAAGTTAATTTATTTCAGTAATTCAACTCAAATTGTGAAACTCGTGTATTAAATAAATTCAATGCACACAGACTAAAGTAGTTTAAGTCTTTGGTTCTTTTAATTGTTATGATTTAGGCTCACAATTAACAAAAACCCACCAATTCACTATCTCAACAAATTAGAATACTTCATAAGACCAATAAAAAAAACATTTTTAGTGAATTGTTGGCCTTCTGGAAAGTATGTTCATTTACTGTATATGTACTCAATACTTGGTAGGGGCTCCTTTTGCTTTAATTACTGCCTCAATTCGGCGTGGCATGGAGGTGATCAGTTTGTGGCACTGCTGAGGTGGTATGGAAGCCAGGTTTCTTTGACAGTGGCCTTCAGCTCATCTGCATTATTGGGTCTGGTGTCTCTCATCTTCCTCTTGACAATACCCCATAGATTCTCTATGGGGTTCAGGTCAGGCCAGTTTGCTGGCCAATCAAGCACAGTAACACCATGGTCATTGAACCAGCTTTTGGTACCTTTGGCAGTGTGGGCAGGTGCCAAGTCCTGCTGGAAAATGAAATCACCATCTCCATAAAGCTTGTCAGCAGAAGGAAGCATGAAGTGCTCTAAAATCTCCTGGTAGATGGCTGCGTTGACTGTGGACTTCAGAAAACACAGTGGACCAACACCAGCAGATGACATGGCAGCCCAAATCATCACTGACTGTGGAAACTTCACACTGGACTTCAAGCAACATTGATTCTGTGCCTCTCCACTCTTCCTCCAGACTCTGGGACCTTGTTTCCAAATGAAATGCAAAATTTACTTTCATCTGAAAAGAGGAGTTTGGACCACTGAGTTCTTTTTCTCCACAGCCCAGGTAAGACGCTTCTGACGTTGTCTCTGGTTCAGAAGTGGCTTGGTAGCCCTTTTCCTGAAGATGTCTGAGCGTGGTGACTCTTGATGCACTGACTCTAGCTTCAGTCCACTCCTTGTGAAGCTCTCCCAAGTGTTTGAATCAGCTTTGCTTGACAGTATTCTCAAGCTTGCAGTCATCCCTGTTGCTTGTGCACCTTTTCCTACCCAAATTCTTCCTTCCAGTCAACTTTGCATTTAATATGCTTTGATACAGCACTCTGTAAACAGCCACACCTTTCAGTAATGACCCTCTGTGATTTACCCTCTTTGTGGAGGGCGTCAATGTTCATCTTCTGGATCATTGCCAAGTCAGCAGTCTTCTCCATTATTGTGGTTTCAAAGAACAAGAGATAACCGGAATTTATACTGTATGGATGGTCATTAATTGAAACTCAAATGTAAATATTCTAATATTTTGAGATACTGATTTTTGACTTTCATGAGCTGTAAGCTCTAATCGTCAAAATTAAAACAAATTTTTTTTTTGAAATGTTTTACTTTACATGCAATGAATCTAAAATATATGAAAGTTTCACTTTTTGAAATAACTTACAAGAAAAAATGAACTTTTTCACGACATTCTAATTCATTGAGATGCACCTGTATATATATATATATATATATATATATATATATATATATATATATATATTATTTTTTTAACATTGTCCCTACTTTACATTTGAGCCCCTGCCCCTGAGGAACTCTCTGCACGTCCCTGCAATTGATAGAGTGTCAAGTGTGTGTGTTTTTTTTTTTTTTTTATAAAAAGACAACAGATAGATCAAATAGAATTAGAATAGAGAGTGCTAGAGTTAGAGGGTCAAATAAAGATGGAAGAGATTGTTTTTAGCCGTTTCTTGAAGATGGCTAAGGATTCAGCTGCTCAGATTGAGTTGGGCAGGTCATTCCACCAGATGGGAACAGTTTATGAAAAAGTCTGTGAAAGTGATTTTGTGCCTCTTTGGGATGAACAATAATGCGTCGTTCACTTGCAGCAAGCTTCTAGAGGGCAGCCAGAGGTGGTTCTGTAGGCAAACATTAATGCCTTGAATTTTATGCAAGCAGCTATTGGTAGCCAGTGCAAATTGATGAACAGAGGTTTGACATGTGTTCTTTTCGGCTCATTAAAGATTAACCTTGCAGCGGCATTTTAGATTAATTGTAGAGGTTTGATGGAATTGGCTGGAAGACCTGCCAAGAGAGCATTGCAATAGTCCAGTCTGGACAGAACAAGAGATTGAACAAGGAGTTGTGTTGCATGTTCCGAGAGAAAGGGCCTGAAATATTCAGGCCCTTATAATAAAATAAGTTTTTTTTTATTATATTTATAATATATTGTGGCGGGAGGAGCAAACGACAGACACAGTGGGTGTGGCGTCAGGCCTCGGAGAGGCTTTTATTAACAGAAATAATAAAATAAAGTGTCCAAAGGGGATTAAGTGTCCAAAATAAACAGGGGATCTGGTGTCCTCGTCGTGCTGCGCGGGTTGTGAAGGAGGGGCAGTGTTTCTGGAAGGAAGGGTCCAGGTAAGGGGGGAGTCCGGTGGCCGCACGCGCTCCCCCTTGGGTCCGGGGCGCGAGGGCGGCGGCTTCTATAGGCGGCTTCGTCCTCCTTTGGGCCCGCGGCGCTTCAGGGGTACGGCCCGGCATCCTGGCCCGTCAGCCGTCTCGCGGGTGCGGTCGTCCGCGCTCGACGCTCCCTTCCTGGACCCACGAGGACACCAGCGTGCATGCACGGGGGAAGAGACCGGTCTTCAGAGGAGAGGCGCACTCGGCATATAACAGCGGCGGTGATGAGGCTCCATTCACTTCATGTGTGTGCCTCATCACACGCCGCCAGACCTGGCTGTTTCAGCGCCCCTCCTCTCTCACACACCCACTCCCGTCGGGAGCCTGGTGAAGGGCGGCGATTAAGGGACGGGGAGTGCTGATAATTAGGGGGGAGGCAGATGACTCGTCACAATATATAAATATCAGTGTTTCCCATTCATTAGCTAGTCTGTGGCGGCCTGCCACAGTCTAATCTGTCCCGCCACAGTTTCGTAATAACCCGAAAATATATTTATACTCTTCATTATAACATAAAAGGTCTTCAACGTTGCTTCGTGGCATTGCTGTCGCAAAGCATCAAACGGACTAGGCGTAATATGGCTCTCTCTTCATCAAGCCTGTTTGTGCAAAGCCAAGTGCGCACTCGCAGCTCGTGATCTGGTGTTTTCTCTCTTGCAAGCAAGGATTAAAATTAACAGACGCGAACAAAGAAAATATTGTACAGGCAGAGCAAGCTCACTGTTTATTGGATAAATAATATAAATATTGCGGTGGGGGTTTATATGAATCTATTTCTGAAAGGAACTGGCTTGAGAGAAGTTTCGACTGCATTTTTCCCCTCTTATCACTGCTCTTTCATAAGCGCCACCTGCTGTCAGAGAGTGAAATTCAGCCTGTCTGCTGATTTTGTTTTATGCAGGTTTTATCATAATTTCACAAAGCTGAAGTCAGTCAATTCTGTTTTTGCTTCAAATGTTGACATGATACAATCAAATTTAAATAATAATAAAAAAAACTTCTCATGATACATCTACATGTAGCATCATTGTTTGTATTGTGATTAAAATGTAGTGGTTGGTTTTAATTTCAAATGGCTTTTTTTATTATTTTTTTTATTAAATATTAGTAGTTGTAGTAGCAGCAACTGCAAAAACAGTTTAATGGCCAGGAAACAAATATTTGTGGCTGGTAGATTTTCTCAAGACACCAGAAAATGTTGTTTGTATCGTGATTAAAATGGCAGATGTGGCAAAAAGTTAGTTTTAGGCCCTGCTTGCACGTGTAGAAATTAGGACTAAAGTATTGTAATTTCCCTACTGTAGAATAAGGTCAAATAATATACCTGTGAAATATTAATTTTCATTTATTTTACAGTGTAATTGTTTTCCAATAAATGGCTAAATTACTGTCATAGGAATAATAATATAACATTATTATTATTATCATCATTATATTCTAATTTGTTTGGCTTCCAAATTCACCGGTGTGAGTGTAATTTAGACTGAGACACTATATCACAACTAAAAAGAGCATTGAGCCCCCCTTTAAACCTCAAGTGAAAGTCAATTCACCAGCATTTTATTTAAGTTTGCACACTGAACCTGTGTTGGAGATCTTAATTTTGAACTCTCAAATTGCACCACGTAGATTAATTTCACTTTAAAATGTAAAAAAAAATCTTACGGGGGGGCATGCCCCCGTACCCCCCTAGAGGGACCGAGGTCCACCCACCACAGTCTCACAAAATCCTGTGGGAAACACTGAAATATATTATATTATAATTATATATTATAGTTGCATAATATATGCAATAAATAAAGGTAGTTGGCAAATAATAAAGGTAGGTGGCAAACTTCTTAAAGGATTCGGTTATGTCTGATATATCAGTGAAGAGTCTTATGTCACAGAATGTCTTGAAAAACATATTCTGGAGCATCTAGGTATGTTCAAAACATCCACACTGAAAATAAATGATTCATTGAATTTACAAAACATTTTTTAAGGTAAGTGTCACGACACGTAGGACCCAGGGAACGAGGAGACCAGGAGTTCTTCAAAATGATACGTTTTAATAACACAAACCTCAGGGAACATGAAGCACAGGTAAGACGAACACAGAATGACGATTAAGACCGGACAAAGAGGCAGGGAAACAGAGGACTGATAAACACTGGGGAAAACTAGATAATTAATAAAACACGGCTGGATACAAATAAACTAATAATGAGGACAGGAAAAAACAAATAAGGGCACAAGAGGGAGGGAAACACAGGACATGGGAAGACAGGACTGACAGTAAGTGGTTGCAATCAATTTATTTCAGCTACATTTAAATAAACAAATTTAGTTGACTAACTTTCAACATTTTTTATATTTAAATGTAGCTAAAATAAATTGTTTGCAACCACTTACCTTAAAAAAAATAGTATATTTTTTCAGTGCAGTGGTTGAAGGAACTGTACAGATGTTTGCCCTCAGAGCAGAAGTGCATCTTCAGTGAAGGCCAGTGGTTCAAGCCTCCTGATTTTGAGAGGTTTGAAAGGAAGGAGAGGAATAAAAAGTGGAAGATCAGCATCCTTTATTATGGTATTCCACTCTAGACATTCATAGCGGTAATCAGAATAGTAATTATAGTATAACTAATTCTAACAATACGGCTATACATTCTAAAATAACGGTCGCCTAAAAAAACTCACGCTGGGGTCTCAGCTAGAATATTTTAAACTCACGTGTGAAAGGGTTAAAGGGTTACTCCACCCCAAAATGAAAATGTTGTCATTAATCACTTACCCCCATGTTGATCCAAACCCATAAAAGCTTTGTTTGTCTTCAGAACACAATTTAAGATATTTTAGATGAAAACTGGGAGGCTTGTGACTGTCCCATTGACTTTGATCATCAAAATAGTCCATCTGCCATCAGACGTGCAATCCGAATTTAATGAAGTGACGAGAATACTTTTTCTGTGCAAAGAAAACAAAAATAATGACTTTATTCAACAATTTGTCTCCTCCGTGTCTCTGTAGCGCCATTGTGGAGAGGATCCACTGAACGTATGCTGTTCTGTGTCAGCCGCACCTCACAGATACGTTTTGTACATTTATTTACGCTTTGATTTGAACGAAAACAACGTATCCGTGTGGCGCAGCTGACACAGAACAGCGTATGCTATTTGCGTCCAGCGGGGTGGAGTAACCCTTTAATTTCAAGCACTTTTTGGCTCTCACAGATTGACTCTCCTGAATCCTCACCTGCCAGTGGCAGGTTTAGAAAAAGAAAGGTTAGAGCCTGATACAGTGATACCTGTATCCGTTCTGTTTTCACAGTGCAGGAGACAGCTTTTCTCCTCCAGCTCTGGTCAGAATGATAGTGACCCATAACCAGACAATATGCTCATTATAAGCAGATATTAGTGCAGATTTTTTCAGTATTCAGATTATAATAGCTATGGCCACCATGTCAGTCATGAGTGTTTGTGTATCCGATTGGAATCTGATTGGAAACTGAGATTGTCCACCACAGAGTACTAACCTTAACCCATTGGAAGTATTTGGGTATATGAAAGTATTTCATTTTTGGCTGTATTGTATAGATGCTGTATTGACAATGGGAGAGTCAAACCACTCTGTAAAGTCGACTCCAGCACATCCTAAAAACTTAAAACTTAAACTAAAACTCTGTATGGTTAAGCTCAGGGCTCTGTGGTGGCCAAATAAAACAAAACAATGATTCATTGTGCTCATTGAACCACTGTTTCACAATTTGGGTCCAATGAATCTTGCCATTGTCAAATTGCAATGCAAAGCAAAAAACAAAAATACAATGCTGGATATTGAAGATAAATGTAAACATTTAAACTAGTAACCCTTGATATTCTGAGATGTTAAATGCTATTTAATGATAGTTTTATTATTTACAATATTAGTAAAAGTTTAATGTTTCTCCTTAAAATAAACCTGAAGACATCTTAAGACAAAGCTGATATCTCAACAAGACATATAAGAGAACCAGCCCTTAGTATCCTGAGCGTAGAGTAACCTCTGTCAGAGCTGTAGCCTTGTGGACAGTCCATCGGCATGAAGTCACATCAGAACCTCAGACAGCATGAGTTTGAATCTCAGCTAAAGGTACTTTCTTGCTCCTGTTCAATTCTCACCTGTACAATTGTTTCCTGACTCTCCTCCTACTGTCCTGAACATTAAAGGTGAAAAACCCCATTTCAATAAAAAAGCAACCTCTGAGCAGTAAAATATTTTTATAATGTTGTCTTGCAAGAGATTACAGCAAGACAATAAAGAGATCTCTTAGATCTCTTTAGGGGGGGAGGGGGGGGGGGGGAATGGGGGGGCGGGGGGGGGGCTGGTAAGGAAGCCAATTTGTAAGGAAAGAGGATCACATTCCAGCAAGAACAAAATAGCCAGATTTAGAAACAGTCTTGGTGAACATAAAACATCTCAAAATAAATATCTTATCAAAATATGACAAAAAAGAAGAACCATAAATGGCATAAGAAAACAGTGAATTATTTTTTTATGGCTGTCACTAATGAAATGCTGAATGCTGTTAAAGTTTAAACTGTCATGAGATTCAGAAACCACAATTCAGTTAAATCAAATTCAGGCAAACCATTCAAGTCATATTTACTTCACGTCTAAAGTTCACCATTTATGATATCGGGCTCATCACACCATTCATTGGCTGATCACCTGTCCCAAAGTTTGTTGGTTTGAATTCTGCATGGCAAGATCACCATTTCGCAATATGCTTGCCACACATTTCAGGCCTGGTCCTGTCTGTCTCTGCTTCCAGCTATTTGATTTTTTTTAACAAACTACTATTTCATGCGTGGAGTGTTTGCTTTAATTTTAAATGAAATTTAACTTCATATAACTTTTTTTAATATGAAGGTTTTTGTAATAGTAAGTGGTCAGGTGGGCGTAAGGAAGGCAGGTCTACGGAAAGGTGCGGTTAGGTGGAGCATGTAAAAGGAGAGGAGATTAGACAGTGTGTGTACGTAACTGACTTCATAAAAGAAAAAGAGAAGCAGAAAAATAGACAGAAAATTGTGGACACAGCAAGGTGAGTACTTTAATGCAATTATTAGTAATTCCATTTTTTTCCGATCTGTTGTTTTCTTTTTTCTATCACATTTAATTACTCAAATTCCAAAGTAACAATCCAGAAAGCAACTTTCAGTTTTGTTTCTGCATCAGGGTGAGTCACTTTCAACTGGGTAACTTAACATTACTGTATGGTTAAAGAAAGTTTTTCTATAAAAGAGTGTAAGATTATTTAAAAATAAATTTATTATGAAAGAGTACATGCAATTTTATCATATTGTTAAAATGAATTATGTTATGTAAAATAAAATTATATAACGATAATTATAAACTGTACATGCAGTCACCAAAATGTAAAATCTTGTAATGGTTAAAATGATAAAGGCATGATTGTATTACAGAGACTGATCACGAATGGAAGAAATTGTAATTTATATAATAATGTCATTCAAAAATCATATGTAAAAGACGGCATTTGACTATCAAATTATCCAGTGAGTTCAACAGCTGACATGAGCAGACAAGCATTGCATGTTTGGTCAAAGCCATTTTCTGACAAACAATACTAAACATTGCAACAACAACAAAAAAGAATAATAGTAATAGTTTTGTTTATTTCATCCTTTTAAACACATGACAGTATATTTGTCTCACTCTGATCGCACAATATCCCTATTTGCTGCAACACACTTTAAAGACTCGTAGTCACTCATAGTGTCTGTAAAACTATTGATTTTAATATTTCCTATAAAGTGTTTGTGTATGTAGTATGCAGCATGCTTGTAATTGCATTACAATGAGCCACTGAAGGCTCGATGCTTGTTGTGTTTAATAAAATACAATTAATATAACATTATTTGAGCAGAACTGCTAAATTCATAGGTACACATTACAAATTTAGTTATTCTAAATCTGTTCTTTTTTTAGCAGCAGAAACATTGAAAACAACACCACCACCACTATGGACTTTGGATTTTTTACAGATGAAAAGTTGTTTGATCATTTCTGCCAAAACAAGACAAAGATGTCAACAATAGAAGAGCCATTGATGTTTCTCCGACATCTCAAGGACAATAGACTCATAACAGATGAGCTCTATGTAAGCTTGATCTTAAAATTTCAGACCAATATATTGGTATGGAAGCAGAAAAGTTTAACAGTTTTACATTTTTGCTTCTCCTTTTTGAAGCAAAAGCTTGAGAACACCGGTGATGATAATGGTGTGTATTGTGCCTTGGATTATATTGAAAAACGTGGAAAGAAGAATGTTAGAAAATTCTGGCAATGTGTGGCCAAGGAGCATGTTTTACAGCGATACTCTCAACTCTCTGAAGTCACTGCAGCCCTGATGAACTGTGAGAAATCTTGCTAGTCTCCATCTGAGAGTGGTTTTATTGTAATATTACACTTCAGCATTGCCGATTTATTTTCTAATTCTAGTTTCTAATTTATCAGCTCTTAAGCTAAACAGAAAAATTAGAGAAAGAACTGAGGATCGAGGCACAGGAAAAGAAAAAGAGATTAAAAAGCGAAAGACAGAGAGCAACTCTGAGAGTGACCAAGCTGGACCATCATCACAAAGCACTAACAGCCAGAAGACGACAGATAAACACGGGAAGAGAGGTGAGTTCTAAGTCAGATAATTGATTGACCACTCTATCTTTTTATCTGTCTGTCTAAATAATTACATTAAGTTTTGAAACCATTCTGTTTTTTATTTTGAAAAATTCTCCAGAACTTCAGAGCCCTCCAGACTCCAGTACACAAGAGTCGTTTGTCTGTCCGTCTGTCTTGCATAGGAAAGCAGGTTGCTGCTAATTTTTGGACAATTAAACACCTTTTGGCATGAACACACATTTGTTGGACACTTTGTGTGCCTTCCCACCATTATTCATAACAAAAATGAAATATATATTAAAATAATTTGTTCATTTTAATTAAAAGCTTTTTCCCCTCTTCTCCCAAAGAGGATCTCTGGAACATGCCTAAACACAAGAGATGGCTTCCTGTCACATGTGGGAACAACAAGGCCTTATTGGACAGAGAAGCATTGTGTAACAGTAAGTTACCCTCAATGTTTAAATCTCAAAGCAGCATAACCTTCTTTCTCAAGGCATTATAATAACATTATAACAATAAAGAGTCCTGCATGTATGCTCTTTTGTTTTAGTCTCCACATAGTTGTTTCAAAATAGCGATTTTTTAATTTCCTTTGTTTGCTTTTTTCCTGACATCTAAAATAATTAGTACCATATACAGGCCTATTACTATTAATATTATTTTAGGTGTGCATTTAATTGACACAAAGTGGGTTAAAGGAATACTTCACCCAAAAATGAAAAACTGCTGAAACTTTACTCACCCTCAGACCTGATGAATGTTCTTCATTGGAACAGATTTGTAGAAATTAAGCATTACATCTCTTACTCACCAATGGATCCTCTGCATTGAATGGGTGCCGTCAGAATGAGAGTCCAACAGCTGATAAAAACATCACAATAATGCACAAGTAATCCACACGACTCAATCAATCGCTATGTGAAGTGAAAAGCTGCGTTTTTGATAGAAACAAAATCATAATTTAAGACATTTTTATTCTGACGGCACCCATTAACTGCACAGGATCCCCTGGTGAGCAAATGATGTAATGCTAAATTTCTCCAAATCTGTTCTGTTGAAGAAACAAACTCGTCTACATATTTTAAGGCTTTAGGGTGAGTACATTTTCAACAATTTTTTGAGTGAACAATTCCTTTAACAAAATGTATTTTTCAGATGTTACAATTGCCATGAAACCCAAGTTTTTACAATGTGATCTTGTCATTCAGTTTTTTTGTTTTTTGTGTGATTTTTCTTTCACATTACAGTTATTTAATATTCAAATACATTTTTTTCTAATTAATTGATGAAAATGATCTGACTTACACTATACATAGATCATTTACACAGCTGATTTATTAACATATCAAAATTCAACTTTATTTTCAGGAAAGAGGGACTGCATAAAATATGGCAGAGAAATTATCTCCCCTTATATTTTTGAGAAAATGGGTGGAAAAGAATCATGCAAGTCCTGGAAAACAAGTATATTATGCCAAGGCACAACCCTCAAGAGTCTCATGGAGGTGAGAACAGGAAGAGTTGATGCTAATGTGTCTTAGTACTTGAATGCATTTTGTCCAAAATGAAACAATACCTTATCAATTATGTGACCTAATGGTAGTCTTTGAAACAAAACAAAACACAAAACAAAACAAAAAGCTATTTCCATTGTGCTCTTCTAACCGGGTTTCTTTTTCTTTTCAGATGAATATTTTGAAGATACCTGAACTTAATGGAAAGTTTACCCTTCGCAAATGATGTGCTATGCATTATTTATTTAGCATTTTCTGTCACTTAATATACTGAGCTTATGAATCCACTAATTTTGTTTCAATAAATTCAGTCAATGAATGGAGTGTTACTATGAAATAAAGCTTCCCTGTTTAATTGCTATGTTGCCTTTACATGAAGAGGGCAGCAATGTTTTATAAGAAGCTCACTGACAGAACAAGAAAGTGAGTTATATTGCTATAAAAAATACAAAGAGTAAGAAAACATATTCCATTCGTTGTTATTAACCACACATGTGCATTAAACATTACATCAAGATTTCCCAAACTGGGGTTCTGCAGGGGGTTTGTGAGTTTAATGAACAGCTAATAATTAAATTATAAAAATGTGAAAGTAAAATAAATAATTTAAAAATAATATCTATCAAAATAAACCATAAACCAACGTCAGAAAACTGTGAACATGAAAATGTGACACTTAAACATTAGTTTATTTATTTAGTGATAAATAAATTAATAAGTAAATAAATAAAAAATAATTTATCAGTAGTTGATGTAATGTTGAAACACTTCTTACACCTGAAAATATTTTTGTAAACCCAGTGGTCAAATGCTGTGTGGCCTCTCAGTTTTCTGTGTAATTATATCCACCTGATCAAAGGCTGGTCTTTGTGTGAATGTCCACAAAACTGGAAGACTTTCTGAATGTATATAAGCGGTAGGCTATTTTAGGAAGGAACATTTGTAAGATGAAAAAGAGGAATTAGGGAGAATCAATAAATTATGAATAATTTATTGCTATTGTGTGAATGATATGTAATCATTTAATCAACAAAAAAGTAACTGTAGTCTGATTACGAGTATTTTAAAATATAATTTAATCTAATTACAGGTACTTGATTTTTGGAATCTGATTATGTAACACATACCTGGTTCAATGGTTGAGCAAAGGGTGCATGAGAAGGCTTGGTCGTGCCCTCGAACCACCCACTGCTGCCTGCTGGCGACAGAGGAGGATGAGAGTGGTACGGTTCTGCTGCTTCCACTGCTCTCCGTGCCCTCTTAGAACCCAAAGATAGAGGGAACCACTCTTTTTTTGAGGTTTTGGGTACCAAACAAAAGGAAACAGAAGGAAAATGAAACAAAAGATTCTCCATCCGGCCCTCCTCCAGGGGAAGGAGTGGTGTGATCACCATCTCCCAAAGAGCTGCTTCCTCCATCTCTTCCGTTTGCCTTGGCCTGATGAACCTGCAACAACACCATAGTGTGTAAGGCCAAGGCCGCCTCTCCACAGGCCACATAAGCACTGCCAGTCAGACTAGACGAATGCTTACATGCCCGGGAAGGGAGACACGGTTTGCCATGCCAGATGCACACAGCTGCATCGCAACCGACCCTTCCACTGGCGAGATTTCCGTATACCCCCTGTTTGCCCCGCCATCGAGAGAGGTGAGGGGGGAAAAGCTACCAGAACGGTTTCGGGCAGTAAAAAAAAAAAATATATATATATATATATATATATAGTACAATTTATAAATGGTAATGGTAATACTGTAAAATGTTCAGTTTGTTAACATTAATTAATGCATTAATAGGCATGAATATTTTTTTAATCACGTTTCAAATTAAAAAGTGGAAAGATTCTAAAGAATATTGATGTTGATTGTACATCTGTGTGCCTGTGTGTGATACAAGACAACAGTAAAAGAGTTAATAATGAATGAAATCCTGTGCAAATATTACAACACTGCTCTGACAATCTATTTTAATTAAGGCTGCCAGTCGATTACATTTTTTTAATCTAATTAATTACATGATGTGTCAATTAATTAATCTAATTAATCGGAAATTACATTTGGCTGGGAAAATACCCCCAAAGATTATTTAAAGCTATTTTTGCATTAAATTAAAAAGTATTGAGTAGACATTACAAATAATAGCTTTAGAAAGAAATATTTTATTTGATTCAACATAAAATGTATTACACATAAACATTTAGGCTACAACGGCCTAATATAAACTATGGAACATAAAAATAAGATCATTTGAGAAATATCTCAGATTTTCGTTCGTGCAATTGAAGTCATATACACATGGTCTTTTTTATTGTCTGAATTCTACATTTCTCTCTTTCTGTACCTGTAGGATAATGACTTCAGTAGAATGACATCTAGGCTGAAGGAACTGTTTGAAACCATCTTTAAGCCGCTGTAACATCACGTCTTAACAAGATGTAATTTGTTAGACCTGGTGGTAACATTTGTGTGTATTGTACAGAAATAACAGAAAAATGAAGAAAGAATATTTAGACCTAATAAAAAAAATACTAGTAATTCCTGAATGTGTTTTTCTCACTTGCCTGCTTACCTGATACTGCTTAGAATAGTGTTTCCCAACCCTGTTCCTAGAGGCACACCAACAGTACACATTTTGGATGTCTCCCCATTTGATCCAGCTCTTTCAGGTTCTGGAGTCTCTATTGAGCTGAATAGTTGACTCAGGTATGTTTGATTAGGAAAAGTTTGAAAATGCATAGTGTTTGGTGTTATTTTTTAAATAATATTTATAGCACTATAATTATACTGTTAAATGTTACTTATACTGTTATAAAGCAGCACAGTGGAATGCAAAGATACATTACAATGATGTTTGTTACAATGATCTTTATATGAGCATCTTTATTCATAATAGTCATATATATTCAGTTCATATATAATAGTCGTTTTTATGCCTTTAATAGTAAAAATAATATATAAAAATAAAAATAATTAATTTAAAAATATAATAATAATAATAATAAACATTGAAAAAAAACAAAATTGTTAGGCCCAGATATAATTGCGTTATTTACTTTCATTTTTACCTTTGGGCGTGGTTGCAAGACAGTTGAAAATACAATGAGACAGGAAGATAAATTCACTTCGTGGAGATATCTGAAGCTGTAAGGTAAATCAATAAGTTCTATATACAAGAACAGCATACTAGCATAATTTCTACAAAGATAAACATAGTAAATCTAGCCGTTTTTAACATTTTCATTAAAAAAAATGACATTGTAGCACTATAGCCTACTTTGTTATATACATAGCCCATGTTTTTTTCTTAACTGCCTGAATTCATCTCTCTATACTTTTTCTCTTTTGGAAAGTCGTGGAAACTTATGCGTGGAACTTTATTTTGCTGGTCGAGCAAACGGGAACGCAAAAATTGATTTAGTCTCCCTTCTATCTTTATACACAGTAAAAAATGGGGTGTTAATATTTCAGAGTAAAGTTATTTTAACCCAGGTAGAGTATTTTCAACATTTTGGAGAGTAAAGTTGCTCTATCAGTGGAGTTAAAAGTGAGTGTAAAAATCTGCAGAAACGCGCGACAATTTCAACTCTACAGCAGTGATGAATACCCGCCACTCTGTTGTGATGAACTTTGGCAGTTGGCACATATATGTCGGTGGAGGAAGATTGCAAAGGAGTAACTGAACGTTATAGGCCACTGAGGTAAGTAACATCCCTGTGTTGTCAACACCAAAACGGTATTTTTTAACTTTACATAATTTTAGAGTTGTGCTGATATTAGTTGAGGTCATATTAGAAGTAACCAGCTATAGCAATCCGTATCGGTAACTGTGTTTCTTTATGTGTTGCAATATTTTCACGAATGAAGTTGGTCAGAATGATTTGCGTAAAATAACGTTTGCTCGGTCGCTATAACAACAAAAGATTTAATACAGTTAATTGTCTTATAACGTATTTTTAGCTTCCCATGCAGGCAACGTTAAGGTCTTTGCACACTGAGTCCGAAATTTTCGCATGCGTTTTTTCGTATCCATCATTCTGTGGCTCTCAACTGTCAAAACACCATTCAAACGCTTGTTACGGATGCGAAAAACGCAGAAAATCGAACCCGTTTCGATTTTTTTTTTATGACGGACGAAAGTTTCGTAGGCAGTGTGCAAGCGTTATTGACATAACGTGAGGTCGTATTTATTTTTTAACGTGCGAAAATTTCGGACGCGAATTTCGGACTCAGTGTGCATGCTTTAAATCTGTTTTTTTTTTTTGTTTTTTTTTAATCAACTTTACAGATTACTGGTAATGTTAGCTTGCTTCTGATAGTTAATTGGTCTTATAAAACGATAACTTGGATCACTGATTGCATGACGTGTTTGTTTAACACGGTTTAACCATTTTAAAGGTCCGAAATTCGCGTCCGAAATTTTCGCACGTTAAAAAATAAATACGACCTCACATTATGTCAATCACGATTTTACACTTTTAAGAGCCAACAAATGACGGATACGAAAAAACGGTGTGCTTTACTGTTCGAACTTAAACAGCTAATGAGCCAGCTACTTTGGCAGTTGGCACAGTTATTTGGTAACGTTAGCTGATAGGGACACCGTGCCTCTAAACTAGCCTAACCCATTTGCTGCAGAAAATTTATTATTTATAGAAAGTTATATTCAACCAGCACAATCTTCTTCAGCCGCCCCTTTTAATTGCAGTAACATCTAATGCATAGTGCATTGCCACTACTGAGAGAAATGGATATGTAAATCTTAGTTGAACCAGCCCTATATGATGATTTTGAATATATTTTCTTTGTTAACAGGGGCAAAATGCTGTTGCGTGTTCAATTCGGGGAAGAGCAGAAATACGTCAAGCTATCTGAGCTGACATTTGATGCTTTCTTGAAAGAAGGTGGGTACATTAGGTTAAAGCAATATACATCACCCAATGACAAAATACAGGCATTAACCTATTATGTTATGATATCTAGTTAGGTCAATAATCATTTCTGTTGTGCTTTATATTTTCAGTTACATAAAATCGGGTGCAGATACTTGTCTTTCATCATTTTGTGATCACCTTTGATTCTTGTGAGAAGGGAATGCATGTTTTTTTTTTTTTTAACAGTGTGTCTAAAATTCAACATACCAGAAAGCAGGCAGCCTGACATTAAGGTGTATGACCAGTCAGACACAGAAGTTGACACAGAGGTTTTTGAAGAAATAGTGAAGGAGTCACCTGGAACTTTCAGAATCATGCTGGGCAATGGAGGACTTGGTATTCATTCAGACAATTCACAAATTATTTTTAGAATGAGAACATTTATTGTCTTAAAAATAACTTGTAATATGTTTCTAAGTTTTGTACAAATTTCATAATGAACAGGTGCCTCTCAATCATCATCATGCTCGGGTACATCTGATGACACCGTCATCCTGAATTTTATGATGTGTGACCCTGTTGAAGAAGTAGCCGCTGCTGAAGGAAGCCAGCCTAAAAGGCCATGCCACATAAACTATGAGGCAAAAGCGGTAAGTGGTGGTCCAATCTGAATGTTGTTTCACCATGGGAAGTGTTCTTTAGATAACTATTTTTTTTCAGCATTACATATGGTTTTACAATAACGGAAAGCACATTTTATTCCACCTAGTTGATTGAAAAAATCCTAACATCAAAGCCTGGCGGTGAACGCATTATGCAAGAGTATGGAAAAACCAAATCTCTGACAGACGCCACCAGAAGACAGATGATAAACATACTTGCTGCTGAGATGACAGAAACACATGGGTAAGAATTAAGCATATAGATGGGATGTAAAGAAACATTGTTATTATTTTACAGTTATTATGTATGTAAATTGTGTTGTGCAATGTCAATTGAGTGTGATGTTAACTTTGAATTCATATGCTAGGACATCCCCCCCCAAAAGTGTCAGAGTGATGTATGCACAGGGGATAGTAGCTTTGTTTCCCTATCTAGAAGACCCATACTCACAACATGGATATGTAAGTAAATGGGTTATTGCAATATGCACTCTTTGAAATGTTAATAGTACTCCTTTATAATTTATTTATAATCACATAGGAACATTACTATGATCCGGAGAGTGGTTCGGGATACCTTGCATGGCGATTGAAGACCATACAAAGAAAAACAGCAGAGGAAAGAGGTGCCTCAGTCAGCAAATCTCCTAAAGGTATGTTTACTGATCAGTGACATGCGATTATAATGTTGACCTGTGAATTGTACAGAAATTAGTTCTCAACATTGTATTTTGTCTTAAGTTGGTGGGCCAGGCCGTGGTCGTCAGCCCTTCACCTATGACAGAGAGCCATCTGATGAGAATGTGGAAGCAGCTATTGCTGTTTTGAGACACTCTGCTGATGAAAAGACTGTCCGTGAGAAGATGAAAATGACCTTCATATATCGGCAAGCAATGGTCAACGATGAAGCCAAATCATCAGATGTCTTCTTGGTCTTCCCACGATTTCTGGACACACCAGGACTGGTATGACATCTTAATTCACTGCATCACCAAAATATCCAATGTAGCATTAGGTATCACTCATCACTTCTGTCTATGTGTGTTACATTGCAGATAGAAGAAGATTTCAGACTTCTGTTTGGTGAGGCCACGGCCAACAAATTCTTGGAGAAGTGGCCAACCACTTTCAAAACAAAAGTAATAAAGGAAAGCCATGGACTTGTACCCACCACAGAACTCTTGGATTTGATGCGCAATGCTGAGTCAGCTGCTGAAGTTGAGAATGGTATGAATGGAACTGTTTTACTTTTTATTCTGGGTTATGTGTGTAGTGTACATTTTCGTAATGGTGCAAGTTGTCAATTTGAATTCTATGCTATGGCATAATGTTAACCAGGTTTTTATTTACTTATTTGTAGGCTGGGACAGTGACATGTCTGCCATCTTGCTGCTGCTACATTTGCTACCACCATCTGCACAAGGTAGAAAGAGGCCGGGAAAGATGTCTGCATACTGTATCAAGCCGTAGATCAGCTCATCAGATTTCAAAAGGTATGCTTAAAAGATTAGTTAACTTATAAAAAATGTTTTGCTGATTATTTACTAACCCCCATGTCATCCAAGAGGTCCATGTCTTTCTTTCTTCAGTCGAAAAGAAATTAAGGTTTTTGAGGAAAACATTCCAGGATTTTTCTCCATATAATGGACTTCCATGGTGACCAACAGTTTGAGGGTTCAAATGAGGATTCAAAGTCTCAATGCAGCTTCAAAGTCTCGACATGATCCCAGCAGAGAAATAAGGGTCTTATCTAGTGAAACAATCATTTTCAAAATAAAAACAAAAATTATATACTTTTTAACCACATTTGCACGTGTTGTAGAATCTCAAGATACGCCACACATTACGTCATGACGTTGGAAAGGTCACGCGGGACATAGACGTAAGCCGGTTCAAAAAGGTAGGGAAGCTTGAAATATTTGATCTAATTTTCTCCTTTATTTTCAAAATCGTCCGACATCATGGTTTATTTGTTTTTTTTTGTTTTTTTGGTAAAGGGCGTTAATATTAGTCTTTGCCGCCTACGCCCCGCGTGACCTTTCCAACGTCATGACGTAATGTGTGGCGGATCTTGAGATTCTACAAGACGTGCAATTGTGGTTAAAAAGTATTTATTTATTTATTTATTTTGAAAACAGCCGATCGTTTCACTAGATAAGACCCTTATTTCTCTGCTGGAATAATGTAGAGACTTTGAAGCTGCATTGAGATGAACATTTGACCCCTCATTTAAACCCTCAAACTGTTGGTCACCATGGAAGTCCATTATATGGAGAAAATCCTGGAATGTTTTTCTCAAAAACCTTCATTTCTTTTCGACTGAAGAAAGACAGACATGAACATCTTGGGTGAGTAAATTATCAGCAACATTTATTTTTTAAAGTGAACTAATCCTTTAACAGTTGTTTAAAATATATTCCATCACAATCTTGTGCACAGTTTGAGGTGATCTGACCTATTGTCAGAAGTTAGTCACCAAAACAATTCTGTTGAATGTGTTTTGTTGTAGGTTGGAACCAGTGTGCAGCAGCATCTAGACAACATCACCCAAAGCAGTCAGCCCTACCTTCTCGCCCAGGGATCCACACAGAGCACCATTCACTCCTACTTCATTGTGGTTGACAAGCATGCACTTCCATGCAAGGCAAAAGGTTCAGTTGGAGCTTTTGATGAACTCTTTAAAGCCCATTACGTCTTTGGTACGTCATACAGTTCTTCTCTGAGCAGCTTTTTCACTTTTGTGCAAACAACCATCTATAACATCGACATGGGGGAAACAAAGGAAACTCCTAGAGTTGCAGAGTTGCGAGCAAGAATGGTGCGTTAATTGAGATAAAACTATGAAGTGTTTTCTTTGCAAAAGTGACCATGGAAGTCCAAACAACCTTGTTAAGCACTTTAAGGTAATTCATGGGCTATGTACAGGCAGGACTCTTTTTCTTAAGTGTGGTCAAGAAGGATGCTCACGTTCTTTTGGTAGTTTTTCTGGTTTAAGAAAGCATCTTAATAAGTGCCATGGAAGCAGCTTAGTTGATTCTGTAGAATATGATCTTACATATCCTCAAAGTACAGTCAATACAAGTAATGTTTCTCATGTTGAAGAGTCGACTGAATATTTAGAGGCTGCTGAGTCACAGTTATCTTCACCATACATTGTAAATAGTTGTTCAGCTGTAATTTCTGATCTAAAGGCAGCAGGTGTTGGTCAAAGTACACTGAATTCTGTAGTGATTTCCATGGAAGAGATCGTTCAAGATATCCATCAGCATGCTAAAGAGACAGTGATAAAGCATGTATTTAGTAATGAAAGAGAAACGGAAATGTGCAAGAAAGTTGAGGCGTGTTTTGAGGGGTTAGAGAATCCTTTCACAATTCTAAATTCGGAATACAAGCGATCAAAATTTATGACTGACAAGTGGGAAATAGTAGAACCAGTTGAATGTGTGATTGGTTCAAGATTTGACACAAGACGAAATAAAAAGACTGGAACATATGATCAGGTAGTTGTTCAAGATAAATTCATGTATATTCCAATTTTATCTACACTGCAGTCAATATTTAAAAGTCAGTATGTTGCAGAAATGTTGCAAAGCTCAGCTACCAGCGACTCTAGACTGAGAGATATTTGTGATGGATCTTTTTTTAAATGTCACCCCCTGTTCTCAACTGAGAAGCAGACAATACAGATCCAGATGTTCTATGATGACTTTGAGGTCGCCAACCCTCTGGGTCCTAAGCGAGGTATTCATAAATTGGGTGGAGTATATTTTACTTTAAGAAACTTCTCTCCAAAATGGAATTCTTTTTTGGCTAACATACACCTGTGCGCCTTATTTCATACTCAAGATGTTAAACGGTATGGTTTTAGTGAAATTTTTGCTCCCATTGTTCGAGACATTAAAGTGTTAGAGAGTGATGGTATTGAGATTCCATTATACAATGGTTATGTTCGTGGCACTGTAGTACAGGTTACTGGTGATAACTTGGGTTTGCATAGTTTGTTTGGTCTGGTGGAGTCTTTTAGTGCAAGGTACTGTTGCAGGTTCTGTTTAGCGGAAAAGGAGGACTTTCAGACAGAATTCTCTGAAGATTCTTCCAAAATAGTTTTGCGCACCAAAGATATACACACTGCTCACTGTCAAGAAATGGCTCGTAATCCATCCCTTCCATACGTTTTTGGTGTGAAAAGGTCATGCATATTAAATTCATTGGAGTATTTTCACACAACAGAGAACTTCTCAGTTGATGTGATGCATGATGTGTTAGAAGGGGTGGGCCAGTACGAATTGAAGTTATTATTTCTGTATTTGAAGGAAAAACATGTTACATCAGCAGAAATACAGTCAAGAATACAAAGTTTTGATTATGGTTTCATGGAGAGAAACAACAGGCCTGTAGCTGTTAATTTAGTTGAAGGATCTAATGATCTGGGACTGAATGCTGTTCAGTCCTGGTGCTTACTTAGGAATGTTCCTCTTATCTTTGGAGATTTGGTAACTTCTACTGACCAACACTGGGGCCTGCTTCTTTTACTACTTCAAATAATAACCATTATATTCTCGCCCATGTTATCTCAAGGTTTATGTGTATATTTAAAACATTTAATTGTGGATCACCACACACTGTTTAAGAAGTTGTATCCTCAGAAAAACCTTTTACCAAAGCACCATTTTCTTATCCACTATCCCCGCTGCATCCAGAAAATTGGACCTGTCCTTCATAGTTGGTGTATGAGGTATGAAGGGAAGCATAATTTTTTCAAAAAAACAGCTTAAATCGTTTAAAAATATTACCAAAACGCTGGCAAAAAAGCATCAGCATCATATGGCATATAGTTGGCGAAGTTCAACAACTTTTAGTCGGTTAGACATTGGTCCAGGAAAAATGGTGTCTTTAAATATGGTAAAAGGAGGTTCTGGAATTGCTATGGCAATGCAAGTGCCCAGTAGCATTCAGGTTATGAAGGTTAATTGGGCTAAACATAATGGGTTTGTTTATCGCCCATACTTGGTTATCTGTGGGAAAGTTGAATCTGAAGTGCCCGTGTTTTATCAGATTGAGTCAGTTCTGATAATGTGTGAAAAACTGTTGCTACTCACAGTGCCCTTAGTTACAATAACTTTTCAAGAACATTTCCATGCATATGAGGTGATCAGATCAAAAGAGGATTTTGTTTTTTTTCATATCGACAACCTGCATTACCCTAGGCCTTTTGACATACAAATGTCATATGGAGGGAATGACACAACTCTCCTTGTCGTGCCATATTGCTTTCTCTGGTAAACATTTTTATGATGTTATACATGTTTCTGTCAGAGACAAGGCAATGGGTTTGCAATGTAAATTCACTGACATTGAAATGCTTGAAAAAAATTTGTACAATAAATTGTGAGTGCTGTGATCTAAAGTTATTGTGCTTGTTTTCATTTGATAGTAGTTGATAGTTCTGTAATTCAGTAACACTGCATCTTATGATTTATATATTTTTTTAAAACACTGTAGAGAAATGAAAAGTAAATATTACATAAATATTTTTTAAGTAAAATAGTAGTTAAATTAACTCTATACAGTGTAAGCATATTACTCTTAACAGTGTGATTAAACTACAGTGTTAAATACTTTTACACGTTTCATTGTTATTTTTTACACAATATTGAGTAGAATTAACTCTAAAAACTTGACACTGACTAAAGAGTAAATTTTACACTGATTTCGAGTGGGACCAAATGTTATCTGAAACAGAGTCAAATTCAACTCTATAGGAGTTAAATTAACACTTCTGTTTTTACTGTGTAGGGGGTTACCCTGCTGTAGTTTACTGAAATATGTAGAAAGTATGCATTTAAATTATTTAAATGATTAAATTAATTATCCATTCATTTTAGGACAAAGTATGACATTTAAATAGAGACATTTAGTAATGTAAGAACGAAGCAGCGATTCCACAAAACAAGAACAACACTGTTACAATTATCTTTACACAAGCGTTTCCTAATGTCACCTATACATTCAGCTTATTTAGGCCTACTAGTAGTTTTTATACATTTAATAGTGAGTTAAAAAAAACACCTTGAAAAAAACCGTGACAGTTAAAATACACAAGTGAGCACAATTTTAGGACCGGATATAGTTCCGTTTTTCACTTTCATTTTTACATGTGGGCGTGGTTGCAAGATCTAAATTCAAGTGGTGTAGAAATCTGAAGCAAGGTAGGCCTAATATAAATATATTAGTGCTGTGTTCGATACGACGATGTATCTTCACAGACATTTGACGATACGAGTATCGATACAGCTGGCCCTGTATCGATATTGTAGCACGTGTGCAGCAGTGGACCGCACTTAGTTTGAATACAAGAACACCGTTTAAAATGTTTAACAACGTTTAATCTGTCCAGCAGAGGAACACTACTGGGTTGCCTGATATAAAGAGACGTAATCTCCGAAACAGAGCTTCACACTTGCGCAATACGGAAATATCCAAGTACTCCAGAGTGCACCCTGCTCAGCATGATACAGCAGAGCTTATTGGTGTAGACGTTTGCGCATGAGCATTCTTTTATATACGTTTTTATGAATGATCTACTGTTTGGCTGTACTACAAAAATATTAAGTGCTAACAACAGCGATTTTAGTTAGAATCAATTAGCAAATGTGTTTTTTTTTAATTTATGACGAATTAGTTAGATTAAGTCCGTATCAAACGCTTGGTGGCGGCATCTCCGAGTACTTCAGTACTTCGGGCAGAACAGAGCTGTGTAATATGTGCGGCTCACGAATTAAGTCTGGGGAACAAATTCTTAATTCGTGGCCATGATATAGTCCTACCTATGCTATAAATAGCCTCACCATGAGAAATATTAATTATGTTTCTGTGTGATGAACTTAAATAGTGGTCCTCAACAGGTGGTTTGCACGTTGAATGAAGTCAGATATTATTGCACTTTTCACAGAAGCAGATATACTTAAACATTGAGCAGTTTTAGCTGGGCGATGTTGATAAAAATGATCCACTGTTTGAGATTTAGCTGTTTTGTATAATGTATATTTATATGTAGCCATATTCTTTATTTTAGGATCGGTGGATAAGCAAAAACTTACGATGATAATACACTGTAGTTCAGTAAGACATATGACCCGCAAATGGTTTTATTTTAAAGAACAACTGCGGTGACAAATAAGACAATAATACCAAATAGTCCATCAGCATGAACTGGGGTTTTATGTGTGGATAATGGGAATAAAAACCTTGCTGAAACAATTTTTATTATTATTATTTTTTTTTTTTGCATATAGGCCTATTTTAAATGTTTTTTGATTACTAAAACAGCTGTTATTAAATCTGACCTACAGCAAATATTATTATTAATGTGCTTTAGTGCGTATTTAAGCAATAAATGCTAATCTTCTCTGCAACATTTTTATTTATACTTTTATAGGCTATATAGACTATGCACAAATTCAATTACTGGTTTTGTGGCTCAGTCCTTTAAAAAGAACCAGGAATCACTGTACTATATTGATTTTAGATTTTTAGTAGGCCTAGTTATTATAGTCTTTAATAAAAAAAAAATAATAATCACAGAGAAGGTCTCTTTTACTCATTAAAAGTGCTCATGTACCTATTCCACAGATTTACAGCTCTGAGTGATTTAATATTCGATAGTTATGCAGGTCTATATGGCTACAATGATTGAGTGTTAATAACTGAATCTAAATTCATCTCGTACACAGATTAGAAAACGCAATGAGGGTGTGGATACAGAAATTTGATTTTTAATATCTGATGTCATGGGCACTCATTTACTATAGGAACCTTTAAAATTGTAAGAGAATCAATATAGGCTCAAATATTTTATTAAGATATAAACAAGGAAACACTGCTTGCCATGAAAACATTTTATTAACCTACAAGTTTGTGACGCATTGAGCAACGTAACATCTCTTTAAACAACAACAAAAACGGTTGTGCTTTAAAACGTAAAATCAGCCGCTTATGTTTGTGTTTGTCCATCTCTAAAATGCATCTAAATTATCATAATTTGCGTATAAAATCCCAATTTAGTGCTGATCCGCAGGCTGCCAATCCTCAAGGAAATATGAATGAAGCGCTATTCAGCCTGAACAACCCATAGGTGAAGTCATCAAGAGTTTATTTGTAAACGATGACTTCATCTGACTAAAATTACCATGGTTACTAAACAGATAATAATTAAGATAGGCCTATGATTCTAGAGTTAGCACATAATATTTCTGTAATATGGCCAAATCAATTAAAAAATCATACACAAAGGAATGCATGCTTGGGTCTACACCAATAAGATTTGCCGTGTTATAAACCAATAGAATTGGGGGTGGGCGGAGCGACACGTGTCGCCCCGCCCAAATGTGTCGCCCCGCCCCATCGTCCAGGGTGCACTCTGGGGCTACTCGAAATATCTGCTAAATGTGATACTTACCTTTGTCAACCTGGCAACCATGTGTACGCGCGCTCGCTTTCTGAAAACACCAGCTAGCTTGCAGTTTAGCGATCTCCTCTTCAATACTCTATTATCAGAAAAGTGTAATTCATCAAGTGAATTACTCTCACTTATGAGAGAGAGAGAGAGAGAGAGCGAGAGAGAGAGATGCTGTGTATGAATGAATTAGCACCGTATTAACAGTGAAGCTGTGGCTTTAATTTCTTCAGAAACAATGATGTTACCAGCTCCTTGTTGAGAAAGATAATGTAGCTCTTGAATTTTCATTTTTAAGCGTTACGCGCAGGTGACGTACTGACATCTGTCACGTGACCGCGTTTGTTGTGTCCGCACCGCACGGCCGCTGCGCTGCAATGTCATCACCATCTTCCTCATTATTATCGCCCTTATGAGTCAACTGAAAGTGAGCATTTTAGTCTTATTTTAGTCAGAATTATCCATGACTGTTTTCGTCTAGTTTTAGTCGACGAAAACTGATGACATTTTAGTCTAGTTTTAATCAATGAAAATTGTATTTTAGTCTCTTTTTAGTAATGCAATTCTATTTAACCCAGTCAATATAGTATAAGTACCTAGCAGTACAGACGAAACCAAAATTGTATTTTAGCCAAACCCATTTCAAACAAGGTTATCTTATTATATTATTGTTACCTTATAGACTCAAGAATACATCCAAAGACACTCTGATTTGAATTTACAACATTTATTTTACCAACCAAACATGTTAGAAGTACACACACATAAATTTAAATAAATAAAAACAATAAATAAAATAGCATCACATGACAATGCCAGAAAAAATAATAATACATTCAAGTTTAACAAAGAGAAACAAGGTGCTTGAATGCTCGAGCTACAATAACATACTAAAAAGTGCAAATAAAATGTGTCTGTTACTTGTATTGCTTGTAAACTGAAGTCAGATGAAGCCGGCCATCGGTCCCTTTCTCTGTGTCATACTTAACTTTGTTTGTTGTCGTCTTCTAAATAATGCCGAGAGTGGAGCTTGAGGAAGTGACGTCGCCTGCGTCTTTGCAGAGTGTTGCGAGGGGGGTCCGCGGTTTTCCCGCAGAATTGGGCTACTTTAACACTGTTGCTTTTTCATGTCCGCGGGTTGAAGCGACCACGATAACGTGATATTTAGCCCCTGGAATGCGAACTTTACGGGGAACCCCCCCTCGAAATGTGATTGGGCTAGTTTTGGGCTAGTTTTGAGTAGCAATTGGGCGGGTTTTGTTGCGAAAACCTGGCAACCCTGACCAGAGGTGATACTTCGTTACCTTACTTAAAGGTGCTGTATGTAGGATTGACACCCAGCGGTTGAACTAGGTATTGCAGTCCAAATTCAAAATATTGGAGACGGTTTTTTTCACCAGCCCCTCCTCCTCAGATTTGACGCATGCGCAGGTTGCCAGTTTAAGGACACCAACAGAAACGAGCTCACATGATGATGAATTAAATTAAATACCTGTGTTTTCCGGCAACTGGCAACCCGGGGTGCCAAAATACAATTGGGTAAACTGGCAGTGGGCGGGTTTCACAAACCATAACAAACACAGACATTCCGGGCCGGACGCACATTTTCAAAGGAGAATAACTGACTGTAGCATTGTTTTTCAGATAAACAAGTATGTTAACTTAACATGTTTCCTAAATGCTCTAGGTGTATGTTCACTGCTGTGAGTGTGCACTTGGATGGGTTAAATGCAGAGGGCAAATTCCGAGTATGGGTCACCATACTTGGCCACACACCACTTCCCTTTCCCCTTTCCTTTCCTTTTTTTAAATGTCTGCAAGCATATTATGGTATTGCATAAATATATATTGCATAAATGCATAAATATAAATATAAATATATTGTTATGCTTTAGTAGAGTCAAAATCCTACATACAGCACCTTTAAGTAGAAATTTTTGGTATCTATACTTTACTGGAGTAATTATTTTTCAGCCGACTTTTTACTTCTACTCCTTACATTTTCACGCAATTATCTGTACTTTCTACTCCTTACTTTTTTAAAAAAAAAGCCTCGTTACTCCCATTTCATTTCGGCTTGTTTTCATTCCGGCTTGTCACCGTTCAAAAAAAAAAAAAACCTATCCAGATAAACAGAGCCGGCGCCAGCGCAGCACTGATGAGGGGGCGACTGAGGTAACGAAAGGGGGCGATGACGTAGCGCAAAGTAAAAATAAATAAATAAATAAAAACATATGTGGCCCATTTACGTATTTGTCGGACCGTAAACAAGCCTGCCCGCGCTACTACTACAATACTGGGTTCACACACAGATAGTGTTTTGGTCGCGAGACAGGTCAGTGGAAGAAGTTTTTTTTTTTTTAGTGCAGTGTTTTAGAATGATGTATTAAGCGTGGAGAAGCTGCTATAAAAGACGATTATGCCCTATGCAAACTGCGTAGGGCAGTAGTGCTGCATAATGCCTGCATTTAGTTGAACCGCTTGCGCGGGAAGTTTGTGTGTCAGATGTAATTAAAATGCGACTTTGTGAAACAGACTGTCCTAAATGTGTGCTATAGTAGCATCATATTAATGCTAGAAAGCCTATTCGTTTGGCAACTGTGCTTTTTAAATAAACCATTATATTTCATAAATAAAATCTATTTTCACACTCATCTTGAGTGAGGGGGCGGGATAGTCCGAGAGAGGGGGCGATGCCCCCCGATGCCACACCCCCCCCCCCCCCCCCCCCCCCCCCCCCATCCGGATAGAGTGAATTTGATTGTGGTTGGATGAGAAGTAAAACATATACCATTCTGACACCCTATTGGTTTGTACGCGATCCATCGCACCTGCACATGACACAAATCACGTCACACTCCAGCAAGGACATAGCCAGTGTTGGGGTCGTTACTCAAAAAAGATTATTTCTTAAAAGTTATTATTTCTCCACTACTGGCTCATTTATCAAACGGGTGCTTTCTCTTCGTCCTCCGCAAATTAAACAGTAGGTAGTTCGGTAGAGAGACGTTTGAATAAATTAGCGTTTGCGATTGACAATGTTGTGATAAGTAGGCTATACTAACTTTGTAACTCGTTACCCCCAACACTGGACATAGCAGACCTATGTAGCCAAGTATGAAGATGTCCGTGGCAGAGACTCAAGAAGAGAACTCGAGCGAAATGTCCCAACCAGGATTATGAGTTATTTTGATTTTTTGATTTTTTGATTAATCACTTGGATTAATCATTCATTTTGACAGCACTAATGTTTATTGTATATAGACAACCAGTACCGCCGCTCCCTATACGCAGAGTAGGCCTACGCAGTTTGCTTAGGGCACCAACTCCCAGGGGGGCACATCCCAGTTGCTCCAAAAAAACGGGACACGCCATTCCCGCATCTGCGACCGCTCGCACATGTTTGCGGCTGAATGCAAATGATCATAATTGATGGACAACTATGCCCGTGAAAAGACATCAGCAATCCGGCGCCGAGAAAAGGGAAGAACAAAAAAGGTGAAAACGAAGCCCATGCATCACTTTCAGGTAGGCTACATTCAAAATCATGTAAAACTTTTTTGGGTGTTGAGGTTAATAACGTGTTTTTTTATGTCGGTAATAATTTCACCACCACCAACGCATCTATTCTCTCCCAGTTTCCATGCTCCCTTACGAAAGTTAACCATTAACACGAATATTTTATTTTTATTTTTTTTAAATCCCTAAATATTGCTAAATATTGTAACCATGGTAACCGCAAATGAACCATGGTTTTGTTACTTCAAATAATAATAATAGGCTATACAAAGTATTAAGATAATATTTTTTGTGGTTATAAAAACAAACCTAAGCCAACAACAGCCTTTAAAATGACTTAAAATGCATTATATAAAAACAACGAGGTAACCCTGCTGAAAAAACAATAGAACATCACAGAAAATTCTAATACCATCACAAATAAATCACAAATACCATTACAAAAATTACAAACCATCAACTTTTAACCATTAAAACCATTAAAAAATGGTTTTCTGTAGTGTGTTTTGGGACATATTCCATTAGGATTTATTGGTTTTAACAAGCCACCAATAGAAGGTGACCAATTACCAGTAGAGACCAACAGGGTCCATTACAGTTTCCATTAAAACCAATACAAGTCCCATTATAACCAGTGAAACCATTACAAATTTTGTGATGGTGTCTATTGTTTTTTTTTTTTCAACATTACATATTACAAATCTGTCTGCAAACGGAGCCAAAGGCCTGATAATTGCTGCTGTTATACTTACAGGACGATCATATCCTTGTTTAATAGGCTACTGTCCAAATATTTAATTCAAATATCCACTTAATCTTTAATTTTTGGCCACCTTTTTGCTATAGATGACACAGCCTCTATAATTTCTTCAACAAAAAACATGTGGACATCACAACCCTTACAAAAATGAACCATGGTTATCATGGTAAAACTGCTTAATTTTCTTTTGTGTGATTTCTGAATGCTTGAGACCATAAAATTAATCAGACAACTGTATTAATAAAATAATAGCCATAGGTAACTGTCTAGAGAGCTACAATTGTAATTTCAAGTTCGTTCAAGTTCAAGTTGAGCTTTATTGTCATTCCGCTACATGTGGGGACATACAGTGGAACGAAATTTCGTGCCTCTCAGGACCATGGTGCTACATAAATACAGACATACAACAATAAAGTTAAAACAGTATTTAATTTGTAAATAATACAATTAATCACAATTTATTTATTTATTTACTTTTATATTTTATTAAATGTCTATTTTCACCCCTATAGTATTTTTTTTATTTTTTTTACTTCCATTATATTTGAGGAAGGGGGCACAACAATACAATCCTGCTTAGGGCACCCATTTGGCCAGCAGCGGCCCTGTAGACAACCATACAAGGGTAATTGTTACTAAGCCTGCCCTGGGTACACCAATTTTCTTGTCCGTTGCCCTCACAGATTCCTGCAGCTAAGCTTGGATGTACATTTACATTCCAATAAAGGTTATTGATGACATGCCTCTGAAGTTTGACTTTTTGCACCATTACAATACTTATAGGCAACTAGTCATCATATCTTCCACTCCATGAAACACGTTAATGCTCAGTAGTACATGGTTTTTTAATGTATTTGCATTGTACTAAAATACGTTCATTTTCAATGGGCATATATGCGGCTGAAACAGGTAGCCTAGTGCATCCCAAATTTTTCAACATTAACATTTTAATATAACATTAGTCATTATGGCCTTTAGAAAAATGTTTTTTTGAGGAGGTGGGGTAGAGCACAATAGGCCCCTGTGGCGCGGCCTAAGCTTTTGTCCTTAATGGCATTTTTTTCCTTACATTACTTTTACTTTTATACTTTAAGTAGTTTTGAAACCAGTACTTTTACACTTTTACTTGAGTAAAAAGCTTGAGTTGATACTTCATCTTCTACAGAAGTCTTTTTAAACCCTAGTATCTATACCTCTACCTGAGTAATGAATGTGAATACTTTTGACACCAGTGACCCTGACAGCCCCTGAAGTGAGAATATAATAATAATAACGCGACAAAACGAGACGAAATAATGTTATAACATTTCGTTTCGTCTCGTTTTGGTCAACGAAAATGAAGAGACATTTTAGCATAGTTTTTATTTTGTAAACCACATTTAGTCTCGTTTTTATTCGTACTTCCTGTTCGAGAGTGGAGCTCCACTCGCCCACGATCTGCAGTCAGACCCATCTCTCCATTTCGCGAGAAAATTAAGGATACATCAGATGGATCCTTCGTAGCCTACCCAATCCCAGAATTCACAGCGCGCCTGTGACAACGAACAGGACTTTTATTCAAACAAAATAGCGGGTGATGGTTCTGTGGCGGCCGACGAATGCACTTATAAATGTAAGTATTGTGTTTTAATTTACTCAGATAACTAGGAAAACAAATGTTAAAAGCCAGGTATTAAAAAAATGTTAACTTAAACTAACAATACCACTGCACAGATTCAGGTGGTCTGAGGCATAAGTTCTTGTATTTATTAAATTGAGGGCTGAATATGATAATTCCTTTACTGGGGATAAAAACTCTGGCAGTCCACAACAATAAGACAAGAAGTAGACAACTTAATAATTAGATAAGTCTTTCAGTTGTTTATTTATTTATTTATTAAGTAAGTAAGTAGTAGTGCTGTCATGCTAGATTTGTCCACAAATGTTTTAGGCAAACTTGATGATCGAGAAATATGATTTCTGGAGTAGCCTATTTTGTATGCATGTCTGTTTCATATTTTGGAACTTTAAGATTACAGCCCTGTCTTAATAATATTCATATGTCTTTCCTTTGTCTCTTCTTTTAGGACAGTTCTGAAGAAAATGGGGCTGCTTGGAAACGTAAAAATATAATGAATGAAGCTGTTCTGTACATTACTTTTGTAATTTAAGTTAGCCTATTTGTAAATGAAGCAAAGTAATTTCTATGCATTGTTTTATTTTTGTATTATAAGATGAAACTTAGAAATAAAAGACAAGAAGTAGTTCTGGAAATTGTTTATTTTTGCAAAGCAAAAAGCAATAAATTGGTCTGTACTTAAAAGTACTTTTTTACAACTAATTACAAAACTTAAATTCAACATCAGAAAAACAACATAAAAATAAATTAACAGTACATAAAACAGATTGTAAAAAATTGTAAGCCTATGTACACTTTCATTCAGCTGAGCAGGGAGCTGGTCTGATTTAAGGAAAGGAGGAAAGGACTAATTGTGTAGAGCTATGACAAAGTAATTGGTGAAAGAAATATTAAGTTACTTTAGTAAAGTACTTTCAGTAACTACTAATAGCGCATTGAGGAAAAACTGCATACACCTAAAACCTTAATTATAAGTATTATATTTCATACTGTAATGTATTTAAGGTATAAAGTGTAAAAGTAAAGGTATGTATTTGCAGGAAAAAAAACGTTATATATGATGGTCTTGCTTTAATATTACTGCTGCACTACTGTGTACTGTACGTTGCATTTTAATTCTGAATATGTTCAAGGTTGTTACATTTAAAATACTTTATATAGGCTACTGTTGGGCAGTTTAATGTACAACAGTGCATCATATTGTAAAAGACCATGTTTTTGTAGTGTTGCTGTCCTGTGAGGGGAAAAAAACTCAGTACTTCTCATTTGTATGTGAATACAAAGAATGTATTTCGTTACACTCCACCACTTTGTTATTTTGCAAATGAAAGGAACAAAGTTTTTTGCTACAATATTAACAAATTTCTACAAATTACAACTGCGGCCCATATCGAAGGCTGCTTCCGAAGGACTCGGACCGGTCTAGCCTATGGAGGACTGTTCATGTTGCCTAGCAACTGTGACAGCTGCCGTTGACGAGCGGCAGTAACGTTTGTAAGTGGACTTTTTATATTCCGCTGCATAAAACTAAATAGGGTTGAAAACCTGTTTAAATATGTTCACCATGGTCCATTTATGTACATAATCCTAGATAATTTGGATAAAAGCGTCTGCCAAATGACTAAATGTAATGTACATAATCAATAATAGAATGCATAAAATCACATTTTGATAAGATATAAGTCAACATTTAACCGCTTTATATTTTGTATTTTTTCATGTCATTACTATATTCAAGTAACTCGAAACCCAATATTTACATTTAAAGTGTAATTCGGAAATTAAAAGTAAAAAACTAACAATTCGGGCTCGTTATTTTCCTTTTCATTAAAAAATAACATATGGCAACTCTGTTCTCGAAGAAAGAAACTTTTTGAGAAATTGGCAGAACTTGTTGAAGTGTTTTCTGTTACTTCTTTGTTTGGACAGCAACAAGCATAAACTGATCTCTGAGGCAGTTCTTCAGTTCTTACTGCTTCAGGGCTGTATATTAGAATTTAGTTCAAACTTTGAACTGTGGAGGGCAGTAATACGGCCAGTAGCGGAAAGATATAAGAAGAAGCTCTGTTCTCGCACCGTTGCTGCGCGACAGGATCGGCGATCGGGAACACCTGCTGGTGCAATCAGGAAATCCTGCGAAGGCTAGACTCGGAGTGGCCTTGGAAGGCCGTGTCGGCCGCATCCTTCGGAGGATGCAGTCTTTGAATTGGGACACAGCTTTAGTGTGTGTGTGTGTGTGTGCGTTAGGGCTGCCACTAACGACTATTTTTATTTCGATTAATCTATCGACTAATTTATCGATTAATCTAAACGATTCATTTCCCACAAAAAAAAAAAAACAATTTTACTTACGAATATTTTATTAAACCAAATTAAATCCAAATTTCTATGAAATACTTTTTTAAAGCAAAAGTAAAGTGCAACATAGAGTGCAAGAAGCAAGTGTCCATCTCATCTCAGTCCAGATCACTGAAATCAGTTCAGTATTATAGTGTAAGAATGACAACATATCCACGTGTTCTAGTCTAATAATACAATTATAATCAGTATTTTAAATAAAGGAGTATTTACCAGAAATATTATTTACCAGAATTTATTTAGGAGAAAAATGTAAATGTGCAGTATTTCTGAAAAAAAAAAAGAAATAAAAAAAAAATTAATGGAACCATTAAAATGGAATCCAGAAAATAATGGAAAAAAGAATTTGGTACAGATAAAATTGTAAAACTCAATTAATTAGACAGGCTTTTTGATAAATAAAATTTAATTTAACCATTAAAACAGAGTATAGAAAAATGAAAATGGAAAAAACTGAATTTGGAAATAAAACGGATTTCATAGGGCCCTATAATTATAATATTTTTTTTGTGGTAATAAAAATAGATGTAAGTGAACAATAGCTTTTAAAATGACTTAAAATACATATATAATAGCAATGATGCAATAATAATTAGTTCAAATAAAGTATCAAAAGCAAGAAATCATATGGTTTTATTGAACAAAACTGTTAAAATACATAATGTATTATAAACAATAGAGCTAATGTAGATGACGCATAACAACAAAGGCCTGCAGGGGGCGCCTGATGATTATTTTTAAAACATTACTGCGCGATCTAATCCTTGTTTAATATTGACCAAGCACCATTTAATTCAAATGTCCATTTAATCTTTAATATTTGGCCATTTCTTTAGGACAGAAATGCTATAGCCACTGTAATTAAATGAATATGTGGACATCAAAACGTGTAAACTCAGAGTGAGGGTTTGAGCTTTTATTTTGAAATCGCGATGTGATCTCCTGTGTTTGCACAGGTTTATTACCAGTGTTGGGGAAAGTTACTTTTAAAAGTAATCCACTACAATATTGCGTTACTCCCTAAAAAAGTAACTAATTACGTTACTTAGTTACTTTTTATGGAAAGTAATGCGTTACATTACTTTTGCGTTACTTTTGCGTTACTTTTTAAATATGAGCAGGGCTTGATTGTTTTTAATACAATAAGCTCTAATTATAGCAAATGTAATGAATAAACCTCAGCCTGACGGAAAAGTAAATTCATGTCTGTAAAATAGAATGCAGGAGAAGAAGGTTCAACACTCTTCAGCAATAAAAAACAATGAAGCACAATTGTTAGTTTATCTAAAGTCATTTTTGCTTATAGTATGGTTGAACTGGATCATCAAAGGTCAGCAGCAAAGACATTGGTTAATAAAATAGGATTAGATACATTTGTGTTGTTTAACATTTAATTATTGCAGGTTTGCGTCATATTCTGAGTTTGCATTTCACTGTTTTAATTCATTTTGATGAATACTAAATCTGTTTTTTGTGAATGGGATGAATTAATGCACATTCACATTTAGTCTAGAACTACCCCAGCAGGCACAAAACAGGCACACAACGTCATAAGACGTTGATATTTGGTTAAATTTTGGTTGCGACGTCGGGTGACCAAAATCCAATGTAAATCCAACGTCTAATGTCAATGTTAAATTGATGTCCAATACCGACGTCAGCTGACGTTGATATTTTGTTGTTTTTAGGTTGTGTAACCAAAATCCAATGTTAAGTCAACGTCAAATAACCCGATTTTCATTTTCAACCAAAATGCAACGTCTGTCTGACGTCATGTCCAACGTCAACCTGACGTTACATAGACGTCTGGTGCCTGCTGGGACAGTAACAGCATGTTCACACAGCACACTGTCAGTCAATAAATGTGACCCTGGAGCACAAAACCAGTCTTAAGTCGCTGGGGTATATTTGTAGCAATAGCCAAAAATACATTGTATGGGTCAAAATTATCCATTTTTCTTTAATGCCAAAAATCATTAGGATATTAAGTAAAGATCATGTTCCATGAAGATATTTTGTAAATTTCTTACCGTAAATATATCAAAACTTAATTTGATTAGTAATATACATTGCTAATAACTTCATTTGAACAACTTTAAAGGTGATTTTCTCAATATTTAGATTTTTTTGCACCCTCAGATTCCAGATTTTCAAATAGTTGTATCTCAGCCAAATATTGTCCTATCATAACAAACCATACATCAATGGAAAGCATATTTATTCCTTTTCCTTTATTTATAGCTTTCAGATTATGTATAAATCTCAATTTTAAAAAAAATGACACTTAAGAGTGGTTTTGTGGTCCAGGGTCACAAATGGGAAAAAAGTAACTGGCGTTACTTTTTTGAAAAAGTAACTCAGATATTTTCTTGTAAATTAAAAAGTAATGCGTTACTTTACTAGTTACTTGAAAAAAGTAATATTATTACGTAACTCGCGTTACTTGTAATGCGTTACCCCCAACACTGTTTATAAATGATTTACCTTACAAATCTGATGAAATGGCGCACGTTGCGTTCCCAGATGAACGTTATAATAAACCCAAACTCACAACATGCAGAGATGGAGTTTGAGATGCTCCACATGTAAATGATAAGTTTCTGCTGATCTACTGTGAACGGAGCCGCTGTGAGACGCACATACTTAACCTACAGGCATGTAAATAATTAAAGCGCATATACTGTGTTAGAACTGCATCGCATATAATTATTTTATTAAATCATAGCGTTTGTGAATTCACAATTATGCTTAATTATGATTTTTAAATGAGTTTAATATCATGCAGCCTTGGAAAATAGTCTAATAATGTGTTTTATGTATTCTCGTCCGTTAAATGCGGCACTTCCGGTATTTTGCCGGTTAGTCGACGCGAGCAAAATGAAGTCGATGATTTTTTCAAAATGGACTAGTCGACGAATTGCGACAGCTCTAGTGTGCGTGCGTTAGATACAGTGAAGACAGCGATTTAATTTAGAACTCTTATTTAGAATTTAGAATTAAATTATTCTAATTTTTATTTTTATTTTTTAAATGTAGAGAGTGCGTTAATTTGTGCAATGATAACCTTCCAGAAATGTTAAGATGATTTTTTTATATATTAATATGAGTACATTACAATATAAATTTATTAGAACAAGTACATTATTATTTATGGGCTTAAAAACAAGATGCAAACAATCAGAATATTTTACCTGGTAGGGAGTGCCCAATGTAAACATTAAACATATGCCATTACCTATATAGTACTGTGGTACAGTTATGGAGGCTCTTCATAATGCAGAGGTCAACTGCTGCTCTGCCTATAGTTAGCAATGGCCCTATAGTATGCAGTGTTTAATAAACAGCTGTTTTACTAAATTCTTCTGAGGTGAAGTTCAGTGCAGTCCCGTATCGTATGAATGAATGAATGAATGAATGAATATTGTGATACATATTGTATCGTGGCCTCTGTATCGTGATGCGTATCGTATCGTGACTTTGCTGGTGATACCAAAGTCTCTTTAAGACAAGTCATGTCACTCGGCGGCCATCTTTGAAACTCCTCTCAGGCATCCAAGTGCAGCTCCTATCTCTTTGAATGGGGAAACATCAAATTCTCCAAAACTGTTCACTAAGCTTACGATTAAATTTCATATTTGAAATCACCAATGAAATATGACAACAACTGTGTCATAAATGTTGTTTCTTTTGCTCAAATAGCGTTATAAAAAGCTTATTTCTCAGGCTAGATCAGCCAGTGCGCATGCGCAGTCCTGAGCGTGCGTCTCAGAGCGCTCACTGTTTCTATAGCAACCGGGACTTCTAACGGTAGCTGCAGTGAAGCGCTGACTTTAACGATTAGCGATTGGCTCTTTCATTCAGAAGGCGGGGCTTCCTGCGATTGAGCGGCCATATTGAGCGTTGCATTTTTCCCCATTCAAAACTACACGAGTGACATGTCTTGGGTATTCTATAGTCTTTGGCGATACACAGCACTAATATATATATATATATATATATATATATATATATATATATATATATATATATATATATATATATATATATACAAGACTAACTAAAATATTTTGTCAAAAAAAAAAAAAAAATATATATATTATTTTCTTTCAATAAAATATTGGCGTTTTTTAAGAATTAAAAATAATCTGATTTTGGAGTTTGACAATGAACACATTGCAACCATGCTTGGGACAGCCCACAAAACGAGCCAAAATGCTTTACATGTCTTGAAATAATAATTTCTGAACATTAAACACTGTCAGTCTTTATTCACCTGTTTCTCATGGTTTCTCATTAAAATTAATTAAAGTAAATAGTGTAAATTACATCGCTAATATCATAGAATAGCATAGTTTAATAATAGCGGGGCACATTGTAACACTGAGTTACAATGTGCCCCATCTGCCCGATTATCTTCTGCTATTATTAACGAAGCATTGAAAAACTATCTAAACTGATAAATAACAGACTGGAGATAAAATAATAGCAGATTTGTGTCATTTTAAATGAATAATAAAAACTGAGATCAAAAATGTACTTAACCCTCTGATGAATCATGGTCACTACAGTGGACAGCTATTTGGAAGCCATTTTGAACCATTTAGGATGTAGCATCATGTCCCAACCACCAACTGGTGAACCCCCAAAGTGTTGTCTACAATTCCATTTAATTGTTTTATTTTTATCTATTTTTTTGTTTTGAGATATTGCATAATATATTCAAGATGACGGCGGGAAAAGGGGATGCACCATGTACCTTGGGAATAAGTGTTAAATACTTTTATTCTCAGAAAACCAGACAGGTACAAAAATATTTTTCAGTTAAATAGGATGTCAGAAATAGATTCATCCAGATTTTAACAATATTTTTTTTTTTGTATTTTTTTTTTCTGTGACAGAAAATATATCTGTCCACTATAATGGACGTCATGCACCTGTTACATGTTGATCTTTTTAGTTGTATTTTGCCATGTCTTCCGTTGACCTAGTTTTCCTTAGTTGCCCTGATTAGTTAAATAGCTCCACACCTGTTTCTGTTTCTCCATGATTGTGTTTAGTATTTAAAGCCTGTTCTCCCCAAATCCTTTGTCTGTTATTAGTTTGATTCATGTGTTTGCTACCTCTCGCTCTTGGATTTTCTCTGTTTGACTTTTCATTAAAATACTTTATTTTTATAATAATTCGTTGTGCGCTTCATTAGCAAGCACCCCACGTAACAGCACCAAAGGGTATAATTCTGCCTATGGGCCTATATATAGGTTCTGCCTTATTTGTATGTTTTATTAAAATTATGATATAATTTACACTTGAATGGTTTTATTGAACAGAAATATTAAATAGTCTTCAGATTTGATCATTTATTTCAATGCTTACAGTCTATATTTATTTATTAGGTCTTATAAAAGTGTAGGCAGGTATACATGTATACTGTACGAGTGCAGAAATATGTGTGCATGATTGCGTTCGAGTGTGTGGTGGGAGGGTGTGTGTGTGTGTGCTTGTGTGTGTTTGTATTTGTGCTCACATGTGTATGAATAGCCCACCACCCCCACCCTCCCCCCACACAGCCCCACACAGCCCCACACACCCCTGTCCCATAGACACACACTCTTACGTTTTGTTTGTTAAACTTCACTTTTCTGTGCCGTCATGACATAGCTTGTTGTTACTGAATGTTCTTATGTGTATTCAAACCATTTTCACATAGTAAATATTTTAAAAACATGTTTTTTTTAAGACCACACGTTTAGTTCTATTGATTCACTTTTTATACCTTTAATGCATGGTGTTCATTACAGTGGACATATATGTAATTCCCTCAAAATATAATATATCAACAAAAAAAATTTGGCATGATTTTTCAATTGTTTAAAAGTAAAAACAAACATGTAAAAAATTATTACTTTGTGATTTAATAATTCATGCGTCAGAGGGTTAAGACAGAAATTTACTATTGTAAAATAAATGTTCAGCGATATCTTCAAAAGACTTTTGAATTTTGACGCACTTTTTTCTCTATGTAGTGTTGATATGGTAACTATTAAATACTGTAAATTTTGTTATGCTAGCATGTGTGGAAATATTTAAACCATGTGTGTTACAACTAACCCTGCATTGTGCCCCGCGCTCCCTATACTGTATAAACACAATATTTATAGGCTATATGATTTTATAAAGGCCTATAATAGTCTATGTATATAAACACTGAAATGTGTCGAAAATATTAATATACATGATTATTTTAGCTTATTTATATTTAGAGGAAAGACTATTACCTATCTTCTCTATAACAGATAGGGCCTATCTATCGGGAAATAAACGCCAACCCCATTAGTACATTAACGGATTTAGAGATTTTGTCCGGTTTGTGCCCATATGTTCTTTTCCTAGATAGCCATGTTGTTGAGGATATGACATAGTTATAATGATTTAGGCGACTATACTAAAATAGTGTCTTACATCATAGGTGAGCAAAACAAACCCACAATCCACCTCTTTGTCTATTAAATCCATTAAAAAGGCTACAGTTAACTCTGTGTGAACTCTGGGGAAAGCGATTAAGATGTGCTCCCTTACACATTTAGAGTAGTTGTTTCTTTTATATAGGCTAAGTTGTGTTGTTCAAGCGTAAGCCTATATAAAATGTAAAAGCAGGGTCGTAGCTAAGGTATCCTAGGCCACCTTTTTCCCCCTAGCGACAGACATGTGTAAAAGTAGGCCTGTCTGAATTTTGGCAAAATGTCCAGTTTGATTTAAAGCCCAGGATATTTTACAGCCCTTGTCTTTGTACATACATCTTACAAAGTAGGCTACATAAAGTGATTGAATTATTTTCAATTTTATGTTTGAATTATTACGTTGTCTGTTTTGAGTTGCGTGTGTTTGTAATAAAGGCTGATCTATAGTGTGTTGTAGCCTGCCTATGTATAAATATTTTTGGTTTTCTCTTTCCAGCAGACTTTGGGATCACTGTCCACCATTTGACTTTGGGCCACAGGACCTCTTTGGCTCAACATGCTCATCTCTTTCTAATTCCCATCATTCTTCATGAACTGTGCCAAGTAAGTACTCTGTTTATTAGTTGTCTTGATCCTTGGCTATTACTGTCTTGGAACTTAAAACTATTTCTACTACTATAACTATTTCTTCTCTGTAATTTTTCTTACTCTGCTTTATTCCTTTCTTTCAGGTTTTTGTGAGAGTCTTAGCAATCAGTATTTCCTGGACCAAGGTAGGCAAGTTCTCCTAGACACAGCAGGTTCAACTAGGTTTATTAACATCAGCAAATGCATTAGCTTTCATGAACTAACAATGAGCAATATTTTACAGCATTTATCTAAATACTGTTAATTTATACATGATAACTATTAGGGCTGCAACGATTAGTCGACATTATCGACAACGTCGACAATAAAAAATTGTCGACAAATATTTTTGTTGTCGAGTAGTCGTTTGATCTCATATGGCCTAATGTAAGAGCCTGCAATACAGCGGTTTGACCAGTGTGGCGCTGTAGCGCAAGACTCTAGTTCAGCCCTCCTGGATGCAGATCAAGAGAAGAACACACACAGCACTTCAGAGCAAATGCATCCAAACTTGAGCGGCGTTTGGATGAATATGTAAATATATATTGCGCGCTTTCCTCTCAGTAACGAAATAAACAACAAAAACTGACAGCAGTGTGAAAGCAACAGTTAACAGGGTTCCCACCCTTCTTGAAAGTACTTGAAAGTACTTAAATTTCAGACATATGGATTCAAGGCCTGGAAAGTACTTGAAAACAAACATAGGTCCTTGAAAGTGCTTGAATTAAATTTGAAATAAATTTTGTTTATTTCTATTCAAATTTCGCTATTTCAGAAATTGTCCTATATGTACTGTCAAAGGAAATGGCACTAATGATTGGAGTGGAGATGGGGTAGTGCAAAAAAAAAAACTTAGCGTGTGTGTTGATGCGCAGCCTAGAGCCCTGCGCGGGACAGTTTTCTTAAGCCCGCTCCCGCTGAGTTTCTGACCATTACCGCCCACTCCCACAACGCATGTCCCGCTCCCGCAAACATTCTAATATTGTATATAATTTTTGCGCTGTCAAAATGCGGGGTATTAAAAACACATTTGAATGAGCTCTTGCTGTTCACTTTCACTTTCGATTTCGCGATCACGCGCACTTTGTATAAAGCATTGGTCTCAAACTCAATTCCTGGAGGGCCGCAGCTCTGCACAGTTTAGCTCCAACCCTAATCAAACACACCTGATCCAGCTAATCAAGCTCTTCAGGATCACTAGAAACTTCCAAGCAGGTGTGATTTGGAGCTGGTTGGAGCTAAACTGTGCAGAGCTGTGGCCCTCCAGGAATTGAGTTTGAGACCAATGGTATAATGTGAGCACATCTTACACCGCGTGCAGAATTATTAGGCATGTTGATATTCTGATCATATTTTTTTTTACAAGCACATTTTACCAATTCCAAACCACATCAATCTTAATAACTACTATTCATTTTGTATTTAATCGTTTATTAGTGATATATAATTGCCCATGAAGGATGGAAGTGAAAAACTCCTTATATACAGGGGTGCAGAATTATTAGGCAGGTTTGCTTTCACAGATGAAATGAGCCAAAAAAGAGATTTAACTCCGACTGAAAAGTCAAAAATTATTAAATCCCCATGAGTAATATTCAAAACTAATGTAATACAGAAATTGCAAATTTAAGACATGACCATTGGACAGCAAAATGCTCACTGGGTCAGCAGGGTTAGACACAAACAGGTGGAGAAGAAAAGACGCATGTTAACTGCAAAATAATTAAGAATTAATGTGAAGAATTAGGTTTAAAACCATCGGCAACCATTTAGTCTCCAGCGCCACCATTTTCCAGAACTGCAACCTACCTGGAGTCTCCAGAATTACAAGGTGTCAGGTTCTCAGAGACTTTGCTTGGGTAAAAAATCCTAAAAAATGACCCTCACTTAATAAGAATAACATGCTGAAGTGTTGTGAAATACATGAAGATTATTTTTTTATAGGCTTTATGGACAGATAAGTTGAGAGTGACTCTTGAAGGATCAGCACCACATCGTCTTGTACCACTGTTTGAAGAATTTATCTTCCAGAATCTGCCGGTAAGTTTTAGGAGCTCATTTTTAGTCAATCTCTGCAAGACAGATTTTTCAGGATAGGAGATGGACTAAAAATGATCTCCCAAAACTTACTGCGACATGGAGCTAAGGAGAAAATGTAGAACTTGAAAAATAAGAAAAACAGCTTAGTGAAAAGCATTTACAGTTTAAAAGCAAATAGAAAGTCCTATTTTTTTTATTTATTTTCTTTATATATTTTTTTGCAGATTTGCACATGTACAAGGTTTAAAATGTTCATGAAATATTTTCAAAAAATATTGAAGTTTTGAGCAGCTGCATGTTTGAGCAGCTGCATTCCTCTAGGTCAAAGATTAAAAAATGGGCTTTACATAATAAGTGATTTAATAAATAATTTTGACTCGAGTTTATTTATTAATGAGTAATGTCTCTCATGAGAGAATGTGCAAATTTTTTATGTTAACAGGTTTTACCGTGTTATTACAACATTTAACCAATTTTTATTAATTTAAAAATTGTGAAATTCTTTCAAATTTAAATCTTGTGCAAGAACTACAGCAAAAACCAGTTTGATGCATATTTTATCAATATTTTATTGTATTTGAATATTACCAGTATTGACTTCAATGGATTTCATTAAATTCCTTTGAACACGACTGCTCAAAACGGTCTAAATTTATTAAACCTACACATTCACAACATTATTACTCAGAATTTTTTTACGTAAAAGTTAAGTGTAAGTGAAATGTTAAGTACTGTAAGGTCTTTCATGACACTACATATGCAGGGGTGTGAATTTGATAGGTGCTTGATATAAAAAAAATGGTGCTTTAAAAAGTCCTTGAAAGTCCTTGAATCTGGTGTTCATGAAAGAGTGGGAACCCTGAGTTAAAAATGCATCTGATTACAACGATGTGGATGTTTGCATGAGCTCTGCAGTTCAGTAACGTAACATTACTCCAGTAGAGTTCGGTCGCATTATGTTTATTTATATAGTACGTTATGCAATAGATAGCCTTAATTGAAGCAGCTTTACGGTATTAAACATGAAAAACATTAAAGTCAGTGTCGCTTATAAAGCAGCTCTCCAGTGTGAGCTAGCTAATGATAAAATATTTTTATTAGTGGGAAAAAATAATAATTTCATTAAAGTGACAGTTTGGTTTGCAGAGATCAAAGCTTGATCTAGCTCAGGGCTGTTTTGATTATCATAACCCTATAAGGTATTTTAAGACATTATGTTGTGAATAAAATAGTGTATCCAAAGCGTCTTATCACTTACCTTTATTTTGTTTCTTATCTATATGACTTACAAAAGGAGATGTTAGGCAGAATGTGCAAAATGTGTCATTCAGTTACTTTTTCATGTAGCTAATTAAATGGTGAGAGAGTGTCTCTGTCTGTCATCTCATTTTGTGTGCCATCTATTTTTATAATGAATTGGTAACATTACAATAAGGTATCATTTGTTAACATTAGTTAATGTATTAATTAACATGAATGAACAATACATGTATTACATTTAAGTATTAATCTTTGTTAATGTCGGTTAATAAAAATACAGTTGTTCATGTTAGTTCACAATGCATTTATCAATGTAAAAAAAACAACTTGTGATTTTAATAATGCATTAGTAAATGCTGAAATTAACATTAAGATTAACAAATGCTATAGAAGTATTGTTCATTATTAATTCATGTTAGGCAAGGCAAGTTTATTTATATAGCACATTTCATACACAAAAAAAATTCAAAAACACAAAAGTGCTTTACATAAAAGGAAGTGAAATAGACATTAAAAATAATAATCACAACAATAAAAACAAGGAATTAAAAAAAATAATAATCACAACAATAAAAACAAGGAAATTATATAAAAAATTATTTAAAATGAATTTAAAACCATTACGAATAGAAAATGATTATACATAAAATACAGTGCAGTCATGTTAACTAATGTTAACTAATGAACCTTAATGTAAAGTGTTACCAATTAATTGTGTAATAATTGTAATTACATAATATGCTTTTCTAAAGCTGAACTGACCTTTATTTATGTTAGAATATGTATAACTTAATATTCTAACTAATTGCAAAAACTGAATAATCAATCAAAGTCTACTGATTAATCAGTGAATTAATCGACGATTAGTCGATTAATCGTTCTAATAATCGTTAGATTAATCGATTATCGAAATAATCGTTTGTTGCAGCCCTAATAACTATATACAGTAGTGTTTTTATAAATAGTATTTTTCTTGTAAACAGATATACACTATTCAATGGCTGATGATAAAGACAACAGGGTAACTAAGATCTATGGGCAGGAACCTGGAGAAAAGAAAAAAAGTAAGTGCAGTTGAATTTTTTTGATTTGTTGATTAGGCCTACATTAAGAATATTATGCACTGTTAAAAATATCCAATCTAATGGTAAGAGTTGAAAATGATTAATAATAACAAAGATTTTAACATTAATAAATCATGAAAAACCAAGTCTAGGGCTGGGTATTGACACAGATTTCACAAATCAATTGGATTCTGATTCACAAGTTCTTGATTTGATTTCATTTTGATTTGATTCAATGCTACATTTAGATATCAATGGTAGAGTACATATCATTTTTTATTAAGGAAAACAATCTCTCAAATAATGCTGTAAACCATAGAGGGAACTGTTATTAGTTTGCTAAATATGAAAATTCTGTCATTATTTACTCAGCTTCTTGTCATTCCAAAGCCATAAGACTTTGGTTCATCTGCAAAACATAAATTAAGATATTTATAATGAAACCTGAGATGTTTCTGTCCCTCCATAAAAGTCCATGTAAGCAAAACTTAATAAGCTCTTTGAAGTTGCTAATTGAAATTTTTTAAATTAAAAAAAAAAAACATTAAAATTTATGGAAGAATAAAGGTAAAATGCTGCATGTTGTAGATTAATTGCTTTATTTTTATTTTTAGGCAACAATCTTCAGCTACAATATGATTTTAAGGTAAGGTAATGCATTTCAATACAGTCGTAATCTTATCATGATATATGTAAGCAATAAGGTACGAGAGGCCTTACTGGAGTGCCTGCAACCTCTTCAAGCCGTGCTGTATTAACAATACAGCACACCTCAAGTACCGTATTGTTTTTATAAAACGGTTAGCCTACCACACAATACAAATATTAAAACCAAAATTTATTTTATAAATATGTAATTTTTTAAAAGTATATTCATTAAATGCTATCCTTCTGCTAAAAAAAATAGTTCCTGACAGTGACAGTAAATGACAAGAGAATGTTCCTAGGTGTAACATGCCTCCTCGTATGGAGCTCAAATAAAAACTGAGAATAGGAACTGTTCTCATTCGCTGTCTTATACAGAAAAAATATATATATTTTCAAATATATTTCAAAATATACAAAAAAATGGCCCAAAAATATATTTGTTAAAGTATGCCTCAAAATATATTTGCGTAAATGTTTTCAGACATTTTTTTGTATATTTTTTAAAAGTATATTTTAAAAATAAATAAATTTTCAATGCTTATATATATATATATATACTGTATATATATATATATATATATATATATATATTATATATAATAACATTGAAAACAATATTTTGTGCTATATACTTAAATCCAAGAAAATACATGTCACATTTGAAGAAAAACGCATGCACATGTAACGCATTTGGAGAAAATTAAATTATAATTTAAGCTTATAAAATAATATAAATAATCTTATAAAATAAGCATTATTAAATAACTATTAATGTAGTTTTGATCTCTTGGCTATTCCATCCACATTTGCCTTCAGTCTGTGTGACGGGGCCGTAGGCGACGACATGGAGACAGCGTGATCCAAGTGCAAGTGTATTAGCTAAGTGTATTAGCGTTCAGCAAACAAATCCAAATCTCTAGGCTGTATTGTAGTAGATGAGACAGGCAGGTTTCGAACACACAAAAAGTCAGTCCAACCTGGCAAACAAGGCAGAAACGGTAGTCTAAAAGGCAGTCGTCAAATAAGGCAAGCACAATGGTCATAACAATATGGCAACACAAAAAAAGAATAAACGACGATCGGTAAAGCAGTGAGAACTGGCAATACATCGCAGTGTGCAACAGCATGGTTCATATAGGCTTTCCTGTAGCTCAAATGGTAGAGCATGGCGCTAGCAACGCCAAGATCATGGGTTCGATTCCCAGGGAAAGCAAGAGCTGATAAAATGTAAAACTGTAACTTGAATGCAATGTAAGTCGCTTTGGATAAAAGCGTCTGCTAAATGCATAAATGTAAATGTAATATAGGGCACCAAGCAGGAAGTAACCAACGAAGAAACAGACAGTCGGTATTCGGGCGAAGGCTCCCTCTGGTGGCCGGATGGATGCCTACCAGCCCCATCCGTTACAGTCTGTAGGTTACTCTGATGGTGCGTTCAAGTCATGTCGGATACATCGTATTTACGAGTTGAACGCACATGAACGCCACCACAAAGTCGTTATTACGAGTGGGAAACTCGAAATTTTCTTTAAGCCCAGAGTTTAAAGAAAAACTTCTTTTTTTTTAAACTCTGGGTTTTTTTTAAACTCTTTTAAACTCTGACTTTTTTTAAAAAATCCGACACGTTTTTTCTTGCCCAGAGAAAAAACGTGTCGGATGCAATGGACGCAGCCAAAGACTAGATATGCAGCGTCGGTAAAGTTGTTGAAATTAATAAAAAAAAAAATTTTTTGTAATGTACAATAAAACTATATAAGTTACACATACAAAATATTACATTATTGTATAATTATAATAGAATATATAATTATTCAGTTTACATCACCTTCATAAATTAAATAAAAACAGAAAAAAGAAAAAACACAGTGATGCACATTCTTCATTCATCATTTTGTAGATGTAGAGTTAAAAAAATCATTGAATTTTATGTAGAAAAGTTAAATCGCCATCTTGTTCCGACCAAAGTGACTTGAATGCACCCGACGTCGTAATAACAACTTGTCTACTCGTAAGTACGAACGCCCCAGGAGGACTTGAACGCAGCATAAGATTGAAAATGTATTTTCATGCCACTGAAATACATGTTGAAATATATTTTGGTATATGAGGGTAGAAACTAAATATATTTAAAATTTTAAAAATATATTTTGGTCACAAAAATATATATATTTTAGCTGTATGGGGTGTCATTTATTTTTTAAAACCATATATGATATTTTCTCACACATACATCTGCTTATCTCTCAGCATGAGAAAATGTCTGTTCTTCTGTAAATTTTTGCTGGAATATATAATGCATGGAACAGTTTTGATGCTATATTGATTATGTTGCTGAGGGTGGTTGCTAAGGGTGTTGCAGCGGTAATAGCCATGCTTTATCATGAATAAAACACTGCTGTTGACCAATCAGAATCAAGGACCGGAACTAACCGTTTTATAAAATCATATATCATGTATTTTCAGCATAATGAAGCACACAGCTTTATTGACAGCATTTGTAGCATTATAGTGATGTTCCATCATATTGTGGCTACTAACTAATGCATTTACAGTGGCAATAACAATAAAACATATACTTTCAAAAATATACTTTAGCTACAAGACATAAGCATTATACATGTGTTACTGACACTATGTAAATTTATATCTATTCATTCAACTTTGTTATGACCATGTAAAGTCGGTATGTTGCATATTCTGTACAAAGATACCAGAAGGGGTCTGTTATATAAAGCAACCCCCACTTGCAGGAATTACATAAAGTAGTATTACATTTATTCAAAAATTAATCAGATTAGAAAAGTATTCCTATCCTTAAAAAGGATGTCTTTAGCATCTTTGTCTATTTACGCCTGTTTAAATGATGCTTTATCAGTGCCTATTTTTATTGAGTGCTTTTAAAATATTGTTAATAATGTCAAAAGAGCCTAAAGTGCGTTGAATCCGTAACAGTCCTTTAATTGGCATCTTTGTCTTATTTTCTTTTAAAAATGTCTAAACATCCTCAAATTCAATTTACTCAAGATAATTAAAATGCTTTTTAATAATTCAGCAGAGAAAAGATTCTGAACTGGAAAAAGAAGAACTGGAAAAAGAATCACCCCAGTATGAAGACAAGAATCAGATCAAAATGGAAAACATCAATAAGCTCTTCAGTAGACTCAAACTCAGTGATAAAAACTCTTACAAACTGATGTCAAGAGACTTTCTGCAGGTTGCTCCATCAATACAAAGGCATGAACCTTGTAATGAAAAGAATTTGGTTCAAACTTATATACATGGACTCCTGATGGCAGATTACACAGCAAGATACATTCCAATAGAAGAAGAAAAAGGTGTGGTGCTTAAAGAAAAAGGTGCCATGGTTTCTGATGTGCTAGGGGGTAATGCCTTTGAAAAAATATTCAAGAGGCCTGCGCATGTTGATACATGCAAAATACAGCCCATTCACCCGATGGACATTCAGATGGCAGTGTTTCACTATGCAGATAATTTCCTTCGTCAGCTTATGGTAACAAAACTTTCACAATGTCAGTATGCTCTTCCTCTGCTTGTACCTAATCTGTTTACCCAAAAGATTGAATTTCCCCTGTGGACCTTCAGGCAATTTAAGAAAAGCTGGAAGTCACACATTGAAAACATCACTAAAAACCAGACAATCTATAAAGCTGAGACACCTATGATTGCCTTTTTCAGGTTTTCAGAAGTTTCTTCATCCAAGTCTGAATTAATGAACAACCTGATCAATGAACGGCATGAAACTTTCTTTCACAGACACTGCCGTGGAAGCACCAAATCCCGCCTGTTGATGAATGGAGTGGTTGAGATCGCCTGGTACTGCCCTTCTGGAGAGAAATCTGATAAATTCTTGGACTGTGTTGCCTTCTGTAATCTTCATGGTGATGCACAAGATAATAAGACACAGCTAAAAATTCTGACTGAAGAGTCCTCAATAAATGTAGTGTTTCTGCCAAATCTTTACGAGAGTGACAAAAGTGTGGCAATAGTTGAAAAGCTCTACAACAGCACAAAGCCTCTCATTTGCCTTCTGACTGAAGATGACTCAGTGGTTTCCAAGATACAAGAAGGAAAATATACAATTGGCTTGAATAAGAGAAGTAGATCAGATATATCTGAGGAACTCAGAGGAACCATCAATGAGTGCCTCCCAAAATCACTGTCAGATTTCAAACTTGAGAATATAAGCAAACATTCAGGAATCAAAGTAGACGAGAATGATGACAACTGCATGAGAGGAAAAGAGGCAGCAGAGCAGATGGTGAGACTACTGGAGAAAGAGGAAATCTCCAAAATCAAAGAAAAAATTATGCCTTGTCAGGGAAAACTGTGGCATGATTGGTGTCTAAAGAGCAAAGAACTACATCGACCTCAAGGGAACAACATTGAAATGCACAATAGCCAAAAACAAACAGAAATGCACAGAATCCGTGAGCAGCAGAAAGCATCCGGCGTCAGTAATTTTATGAAGTTGTTTACTGATAAAATTTATTCCAGAAATGTTGACGAGAAGATGTATTTCCTTAAATGGCTTGGGATCCTCCTGGATGAGTACACTTCAAAGGATCTCTGCAAGCTTCATCATGATTATAATGAAAAATGGTCAAAAGTGCTGGATTTGAAAAAGAAACATGATAAATCAGAGCAACTGACAGTAGAACAGATACAACTAGAAAAGCTATCAGAAAAACTGAATGCAGCAACATTTGGCTTGGAGCACATACTAAGAGAGATTGGCCAGATATATGAATCAAATATATCTGTGAACAAGAAGAATAAAGGATCTGGATGTAAACTAAAAGTCAGTTCTCTCCCACAGTTTGCTGCAGAGCTCATGATCTCCGGATACCCACTGGAGCTGATGGATGGTGATGCAGCTCATGTGCCCTTGATTTGGGTTCAAGCGGTTCTAGATGAACTTAAAAAAATGCTGGGAGATCCAAGAGTCTTTGTGTTGTCAATTTTGGGGATTCAGAGCACTGGGAAATCCACCATGCTGAATGCCATGTTTGGACTGCAGTTTGCAGTCAGCGCTGGTAGATGCACCAGAGGAGCCTTCATGCAGCTGGTCAAGGTGTCTAAAGAACTAAGAAAACAGTTAAACTTTGACTACATTCTTGTTGTAGATACCGAGGGTCTTCATGCTCTAGGTTTGCCTTGCAGGTCATCAAGACACCATGATAATGAAATGGCAACATTTGTTGTTGGTCTTGGAAACATGACTTTGATCAACATTTTTGGTGAGAATCCAGCTGAGATGCAGGACATCCTTCAGATTGTTGTTCAAGCCTTCCTGAGGATGAAGAAGGTACGACTGAACCCCAGCTGCATGTTTGTGCATCAGAACGTTGGAGACATTACAGCGAGCGAGAAGAACATGGTAGGGAAAAGGCGCTTACAGGAGAAACTAGATGAGATGACTCAACTAGCTGCTAAAGAAGAAGGATGTGGTGCAGAATGTTTTAGTGACGTCATTGAATTTGATATAAAGACTGATGTGAGGTACTTTGCCCAGCTCTGGGAAGGCAGCCCCCCCATGGCACCACCCAATCCATTTTACAGTGAAAATGTGCAGGAGCTTAAGAGCACTATTCTCTCCCATGCCTCAAAATATAAAGGTTTGACACTGGCACAATTCAGAGATTGTATTGGAGACCTCTGGAACGCTCTTCTGAATGAAAATTTTGTTTTCAGCTTCAAGAATACTTTGGAAATTGTAACATATAGGAAATTAGAGGAGGAGTACATAAAGTGGACCTGGAGTCTCAGAAGTGCCATGTTGGAGATTGAAGACAAATTACACAACAGAATCAACAACAGGCAACTGCATAAAGTTGAGAGTAGAGAACTGGAAGAGGAGATGGCAAAGACCTTTGAAGAGGTGAAAAGCTCCATGAAACATTACTTTGAAGAACACAAGGAAAAGGATATGTTGATTCAGTGGAGATCAAAATTTCAAGAGAAAATCAAGCACCTTCATGGGGAGCTTGTGAGAGATACAAAAAGAAAGCTGGAGAAGATTGTATCTCAAAGGGAAGCTCTTACCAAACTAGATGGAGAGAAAACTCTGCATGAGCGAAAACTCCTTGAGAAAAGCAAAGAGCTTGCATTCAGTCTCAAACAAAGGGGTCTTGAGGAGAATGAACTGAAGGAAGAGTTTGATTCTGTGTGGGAAAATTGGGTAACTCAGTTGACAGGGGATTTTCAACCTTTCGAAGAGCTTAATTTAGAAAGTGACATAATTACAATAATATTTGAAATTCATGAAGAAGCGCTTGTACTTGATAGATTAAGTAAATATGAAGACATACATCAAATCACTGATTTTACCACATATATAAATCCCATAAAAAAATCCTGGAAAAACAGACTGTTCGGCCTTCCACCAGAAGAACAAGAGTCAATAAAACAACTGTTGCACAGTATTTGGCGTACAACTGTGAACCAGGTGAAGTCAAAATCAGTTGCAAAGACAGGCTACAACAAAAGCTACATTCAAGAAATTGCACAACTTGTAAAAACGAATGTAGGAAACCACAAGTGCATAAACGCACAATATGAATTCAAGAGAGAGTTTATTGTTGATTTGACACTTTATATGTGCAAACTGGCAGGTATGAGGTTTGCCAAGCTCCATCGGGTGTTCAGGGAAGCAAATGATCCCTTGATTTATTTAGAGAAGAAGAAACCAGAATACTACAGCGTCTTCAAAGGATTCTGCAAAGGTGCAACATCTGCTGCAGTATTTGGAGCCTTGATTTGTAGTGAGCTGAAAAAACCCATTCTTCAGAGTGCCTACAACAAGACTGCAAATGATCTAGCAGGAGAGATGCGCACAAATATTCCAGCTTTCAAAGGCAACAGGTCAAACCTGGAGAAACACATTCTGAAAGCTCTAGCAGAGGAAGAGGACTTTCAAAAGTTCATTCAGTACATACATTTTCCAAGGACCCACTTTGAAGATTTCATCAAAGCTGAAGTAAAATCATACATAACAGCGGAGAACTCATCAGCTCTTGCAATGATTAAAGAATACATTAAGCATAAGGAGCAATGTGTCATCACAGCTGCTGAAAGAGCAACAGCTGAAGTCATGAGTAAAGTTGGAGATGCAAATATGTGGCTGGAGATTTTCTCAGACTATCTGAAAGATGAGCTTGAATACAGTAAAGAACATCTCACTGGCAACTGCTGTCAGGACATCACTGACTTTGAACTTCTGGAAGAGGTTGTGAAAAGAGAACTTCACCTCATCACAGAAGATTTGAACAGATGCTTAATGACACCCTCTGATATTGAAATGAATATGTTCAGGGAACCACCAGATGAGATTTTGATCGAACATTTCTGTCAATGCTGCTGGGTTCAATGTCCCTTCTGTAATGTTGTCTGTGTTAACACAATGGAGGACCATCCTGGAGATCATATTGCTCCCTTCCATCGTAACTGTGGAATGAATGGGATGTTTTACAGAGGTACAACTAATCTTTGTTTGGAATTCTGCACATCTTCAGTGGCAAGTACCAGTCAATCCTTTTACCCAAATTCTGAATCAGATGAGACGGTTTTATGGAAGGAGTACAGAACAGCAGGTCCAGAGTTTGAGAACTGGTCCATCACACCTGATCTCTCAAAGCTGCCATACTGGAAGTGGTTTGTATGTCGATTCCAGGCTGATTTGGAAAAATACTATGACAAAACATTCAGGGGCTGTGGTATGATTCCAAATGAATGGAGATCCTACACAAAAGAGCAAACTATAGAGAGTTTGGAGAAATACCTGTAAGTTTAATCGCTGACTTAATTTTGTTAAAGTGGAACCAAATTATCCTGTAATGCCCAGAGTTTATTGCCATTAAGTTCAGTTGTTCTTACACTTTTTTAATGAATGTCATCATAATTACAATTGTCATATTTTTAATTATTTTATGCAGAAATTGTTGTATGTATTTGTCTATTAGATGTTTTATTAGAGTATCTGAATAATGATTTAAAAAGAATAACTTGTATCTAATTTTTGTAACTGTAGTTTTTACTAACTTTTACTAATTATTAGTAATCCAATTAAATTATCCTGTACTTTTCACTAAAATAATTGTAATAAAACAGATTGTTTAAATAAATGTTTCTTAGAGTAAATTATTTAAGGAACATAAACAGTTTTAAAGAAAGTATGATTTTAGGTCATTTTAGAATTTATTTTTGTATTTTATTATTATTAGGGGCCAAGCACCGAAGGTGCGATGGCACCTATTGTATCCGTTGGCGTTATTATTATTCTTCTTCCGTTTCTTCCGCCATTGTGTCTATGGCAGCCCATAGAACCGCTTGCGGGAAAGTTGTGAAATTTGGCACACTGATAGAGGACAGTCTCAACTTTAACCATAGCAAATTTGAAGTCTCTAACTCAAACTTTCTAGCGCCACCACTTGTCCAAATTTTCACTCATGTTTATGCTAATAACTTTTGAACCATAAGCCACAGAAGGAAAAAATCTGATTCCTGATTTCCTCTGATTCCTTGGCTCATGCCGAGTCGAATGGACACCAAAATTAAAAAATTGTAAGGTTTAGTTTTTTGCTTTTCAATTGTTCATTAACTCGTCCTAGACGGTTCGTCCGATTTTCACCAAAATTGGCTCAGATCATCTACAAACCATGCTGGCAAAAAGTTATGGAATTCAAGACGATTAGTCAAATCGTTCTCGAAATAACGCGCAAACAAATTCTACGAAAAGCACACAAAAATGGATCTGAGGCTATATCTCCGCAACGGTTTGGCGTATTGAGACCAAACTTGGTGTGTGTTATGACAAGCATGACCTGAGGCTACCTGCAGTGTTTCAGCGCTGTGCCACCTAGTGGTCAGGAGATATGAAAAATGGCTATTTTTGCTTATAACTTCTCAGTGGTTTGGCCAAAAATCACAAAACTGGTCTCTTTAGATTCGGTGCATCATGCCGAGTCGAACCGTTTTCCCATGTCAGCCATTTTGGGTATCTGCCATTTTGAATTTTTTAGTAAAATCCTATATTTTAAGAACGCATTGACGTATCGTTATGAAACTTGTCATGGGTCATCAGCAGTGTTGGGCAGTAACTAGTTACTGTAACTTAGTTACTGTAATAATATTACTTTTTGTAGTAACTAGTAGTGTAACTAATTACTAATAAGATTTCAGTAATAATATTACAGTTACCATCCATAAAACAGCTTAGTTACTTAGTTACTTTTGATGCCTCAACCCCCGCTGATTTAAAATCCAACAATTAAATAATTCCTAGATTTATTTTCATAGTTTTCACGACTCGCACATGCATGTGATGTCCCCAGTGCAGCAGGCAAGCTTGGATGGAATATGGAAAAGCTTACATTCAGCAGATAGAAATATTGCATTATATTGATTTTGTCAGGAAAAAAGATGATCTGAACACTGTTGTGTAAGTTGTGGCTTTACTTTACTCTGGTATTGCATCCCTCTGATCAGCATGTGCTACATTATATTACTATAATTAAAAATATTTTTGGAAAATTAAACAGCTTCTTACAAACTTATGTGATTTCATAAAATACATGAAATATAATAGTATATGGGTAACGGAGAAATTACAATTAGCTTCAAGCTACACATGACAATTAATGAGATTAATTGAATGTCACTATCAATCACTATTGAGTGTTTGTAATAACTTCTGATTGTGATCCAATGTGGATTTTGGTCAAATGATGAGGCAGAAATATGTTGTTAGTAACATTCTAGAAGACTTTTATGTGGAAGATACACAGTTACAAGTTCTGTGGGGTGTGAAGAAAAAGTAATGTAACTAGTAGTGTAACTAATTACTGTTGCCAGACAGTAATAAGTAAAGTAACAATATTACTTTTGAAAGGAGTAACTAGTAATGAGTAATATATTACATTCTTTGAGTAACTAGCCCAACACTGGTCATCAGCACAATGCCCTGAAGGAGCCTGAGAAGTTTCGAGCCAGCACCACCTAGTGGTAAAATCAAATATTCACATGCTTATAACTTTGGGTGGGGTCGACTTATTTTCACGAGATTCACCTTTGTAGGCTCCTGAATCCTTGCCGAGTCCAGCGGTACCAAACATACGAGGTTTTGCCTTACGGTTTGTTCAACGTTGCATTTTAGTGCTTGAAAAACATTTGCCAATATCTTAGAAACCGTTACTCCGATCGACACGAAACCATTGTAGGAAATTCGGAAACATAGCATGCCGGCAGTACACTATTGCCCAATTGCCAAAATTTTGATAGTAAGTGGCACAAAAATGCAAACAAAGTCAGTCGTCAGTCATTTTTTATCTATTCATATATAAAAATGTCTATGACTCCAAAACAAAATGAGATATTTTCACCAAATTTGACATATCTGTGGGCAAACTCTAAGGACACATAAACAATTTGGTGGGATTGTGGCTCTTGCTGGCGCTATAATTGAACAAAACATGAAATTGCCATTGACTACAATAGAGTATCATTATATAAAATGCTATATTTTACGAATGCATTGGTGTACCATTACGAAACTTTGTTTGCACCATCAAAACCATGACCTGAAAGTACTCAAAAAGTTTTGAGACAGTGCCACCTTGTGGTCAAACGTTATAATGAAATGTCAAATAAATGCTAGTCTCCCGTAGCCAGACCTTCAGACTGACGGCTGAAGGTCTGGAATACATGGCAGCATTTATTGGCCAAGGCCCGCCCATGAGGCCGTTTAACCGACATGTCAAACAACCAATCACAGTTCATTTCGTTCAGCGTCACGTTTCGGTGCGTGGAAATGTCACCACACAGACTTCAGAAGATGACACATTCCTGTCTGCCATTTTGATTTACAGGTGCATCTCAATAAATTAGAATGTCGTGAAAAAGTTAATTTTTTTCTTGTAACTTATTTCAAAAAGTGAAACTTTCATATATTTTAGATTCATTACAGGTAAAGTAAAACATTTCAAAAGTTTTTTTTGTTTTAATTTTGATGATTAGAGCTTACAGCTCATGAAAGTCAAAAATCAGTATCTCAAAATATTAGAATATTTACATTTGAGTTTCAATAAATGACCATCCATACAGTATAAATTCTGGGTATCTCTTGTTCTTTGAAACCACAATAATGGAGAAGACTGCTGACTTGACAGAAGGTCATTACTGAAAGGTGTGGCTGTTTACAGAGTGCTGTATCAAAGCATATTAAATGCAAAGTTGACTGGAAGGAAGAATTTGGGTAGGAAAAGGTGCACAAGCAACAGGGATGACCGCAAGCTTGAGAATACAGTCAAGCAAAGCTGATTCAAACACTTGGGAGAGCTTCACAAGGAGTGGACTGAAGCTGGAGTCAGTGCATCAAGAGTCACCACGCTCAGACGTCTTCAGGAAAAGGGCTATCAAGCCACTTCTGAACCAGAGACAACGTCAGAAGCATCTTACCTGGGCTGTGGAGAAAAAGAACTGGACAGTTGCTCAGTGGTCCAAAGTCCTCTTTTCAGATGAAAGTAAATTTTGCATTTCCTTTGGAAATCAAGGTCCCAGAGTCTGGAGGAAGAGTGGAGAGGAACAGAATCCATGTTGCTTGAAGTCCAGTGTGAAGTTTCCACAGTCAGTGATGATTTGGGCTGCCATGTCATCTGCTGGTGTTGGTCCACTGTGTTTTCTGAAGTCCACAGTCAACGCAGCCATCTACCAGGAGATTTTAGAGCACTTCATGCTTCCTTCTGCTGACAAGCTTTATGGAGATGCTGATTTCATTTTCCAGCAGGACTTGGCACCTGCCCTCACTGCCAAAGGTACCAAAAGCTGGTTCAATGACCATGGTGTTACTGTGCTTGATTGGCCAGCAAACTCGCCTGACCTGAACCCCATAGAGAACCTATGGGGTATTGTCAAGAGGAAGATGAGAGACACCAGACCCAACAATGCAGATGAGCTGAAGGCCACTGTCAAAGAAACCTGGGCTTCCATACCACCTCAGCAGTGCCACAAACTGATCACCTCCATGCCACGCCGAATTGAGGCAGTAATTTAAGCAAAAGGAGCCCCTACCAAGTATTGAGTACATACAGTCAGGTCCATAAATATTGGGACATCGACACAATTCTAACATTTTTGGCTCTATACACCACCACAATGGATTTCAAATGAAACGAACAAGATGTGCTTTAACTGCAGACTGTCAGCTTTAATTTGAGGGTATTTACATCCAAATCAGGTGAACGGTGTAGGAATTACAACAGTTTGCATATGTGCCTCCCACTTGTTAAGGGACCAAAAGTAATGGGACAATTGGCTTCTCAGCTGTTCCATGGCCAGGTGTGTGTTATTCCCTCATTATCCCAATTACAATGAGCAGATAAAAGGTCCAGAGTTCATTTCAAGTGTGCTATTTGCATTTGGAATCTGTTGCTGTCAACTGTCAAGATGAGATCCAAAGAGCTGTCACTATCAGTGAAGCAAGCCATCATTAGGCTGAAAAAACAAAACAAACCCATCAGAGAGATAGCAAAAACATTAGGCGTGGCCAAAACAACTGTTTGGAACATTCTTAAAAAGAACGAACGCACCGGTGAGCTCAGCAACACCAAAAGACCCGGAAGACCACGGAAAACAACTGTGGTGGATGACCGAAGAATTCTTTCCCTGGTGAAGAAAACACCCTTCACAACAGTTGGCCAGATCAAGAACACTCTCCAGGAGGTAGGTGTATGTGTGTCAAAGTCAACAATCAAGAGAAGACTTCACCAGAGTGAATACAGAGGGTTCACCACAAGATGTAAACCATTGGTGAGCCTCAAAAACAGGAAGGCCAGATTAGAGTTTGCCAAACGACATCTAAAAAAGCCTTCACAGTTCTGGAACAACATCCTATGGACAGATGAGACCAAGATCAACTTCTACCAGAGTGATGGGAAGAGAAGAGTATGGAGAAGGAAAGGAACTGCTCGTGATCCTAAGCATACCACCTCATCAGTGAAGCATGGTGGTGGTAGTGTCATGGCGTGGGCATGTATGGCTGCCAGTGGAACTGATTCTCTTGTATTTATTGATGATGTGACTGGTGACAAAAGCAGCAGGATGAATTCTGAAGTGTTTCGGGCAAGTCAATCACCTGACCTGAATCCGATTGAGCATGCATTTCACTTGCTGAAGACAAAACTGAAGGGAAAATGCCCCAAGAACAAGCAGGAACTGAAGACGGTTGCAGTAGAGGCCTGGCAGAGCATCACCAGGGATGAAACCCAGTGTCTGGTGATGTCTATGCATTCCAGACTTCAGGCTGTAATTGACTGCAAAGGATTTGCAACCAAGTATTAAAAAGTGAAAGTTTGATTTATGATTATTATTCTGTCCCATTACTTTTGGTCCCTTAACAAGTGGGAGGCACATATGCAAACTGTTGTAATTCCTACACCGTTCACCTGATTTGGATGTAAATACCCTCAAATTAAAGCTGACAGTCTGCAGTTAAAGCACATCTTGTTCGTTTCATTTGAAATCCATTGTGGTGGTGTATAGAGCCAAAAATGTTAGAATTGTGTCGATGTCCCAATATTTATGGGCCTGACTGTATACAGTAAATCAACATACTTTCCAGAAGGCCAACAATTCACTAAAAATGTTTTTTTTTTATTGGTCTTATGAAGTATTCTAATTTGTTGAGATAGTGAATTGTTGGGTTTTTGTTAAATGTGAGCCTAAATCATCACAATTAAAAGAACCAAAGACTTAAACTACTTCAGTCTGTGTGCATTGAATTTATTTAATACACGAGTTTCACAATTTGAGTTGAATTACTGAAATAAATGAACTTTTCCACGACATTCTAATTTATTGAGATGCACCTGTATGTTGAAAACCTACTTTTTTTAACTCCTCCTCAACTGTTTGTCCGATTTTCACCAAAATTGTGTCAGATCATCTTCAGACTGTGCTGACAAAAAGCAAACCGTTTTTGCATACCACAGCAACGAATTTGAGGCATGATGCCAAAATGATACTTGAGGCTGTATCTCTGCAATGCTTTGGCATATTGACACCAAACTTTGTGTGTGCCATTGTCACCTCACACAGAACACACCACCTCAATTTGATAACAGTGCCACCTGTTTGTCAAAAGTGATAAGTCATTCAATCATATTACTAGTAGTTTTATGTTTTTTCAGCCATTTGGACTACAATCATCTTAAAAAGGCTTCAATTACTCATTGCTGCAGTTGGTCTGATGCTGGCTTACAGTGCCCTCCACTAATATTGGCACCCTTGATAAATATGAGCAAAGGCGGCTGTGAAAATAAATCTGCATTGTTTATCCTTTTGATCTTTCACTCAATAAATTCACAAAATTCGAACCTATCATTGAAGTAAAACAATTGAGAGTGGGGAGAAAATCTCATGATGAAATAAATGTTTTTCGCCAATGAATGTTGGCCACAATTATTGGCACCCCTAGAAATTCTTATGAGTAAAATATCTCTGAAGTATATTCCCATTCATATTTACATTTTTTAGCACACCAGGGTGACTAGGAGCATGAAATTGTCCAGCCATGACTTTCTGTTCCACAGGATTATAAATATGAGGAACACAAAGGCCAAATTCCCTTAATCATCCATCACAATGAGAAAAACCAAAAAATATATTTCTGATGTGAAGAACAAGATTGTTGAGCATCACAAAATAAAAAGTGGCTGTAAGAAAAGAGTTAAAACATTGAAAATCCCCATTTCCACCATCAGGGTAATAATTAAGAGGTTCCAATCAACTAAAGATGTTAAAAATCTGCCTGAAAGAGGACGTGTGTCTATATCGTCCTAATGCACGGTGAGGAGGAGAGTTTGAGTGGCCAAAGACTCTCCAAGGATCACAGCTGTAGAATTGCAGAGATTAGTTGAGTCTTGGGGTCAGAAACCTAAAAAAAAAATCAAACATCCCCTATATCACCACATGTTGTTCGGGAGGGTTTCAAGAAAAATTGTCCTCACTCATCCAAAAACAAACTCCAGCAAATTCAGTTGTCAGACACGACTGGAACTTCAAATGGCACTGGCTTCTGTGGTCAGATGAAACTAAAAAATAGCTTTTTGGCAGCAAACCCACCAGATGAGTTTAGTACAAACAGGGATAAAAAAGTACCCCATGTCCACGGTTAAATATACTGCTGCATCTTTAATGTTGTGGGCCTGTTTTTCTGCTGGAGGTCCTGAACATCTTGTTCAGATGCATGGCATCATGGATTATATCAAATACCAACAGATAAAAAATCTAAACCTGACTGCCTCTGTTAGAAATCTTATATTGAGCCGTGTGTGGATCTTCCACCAGGACAACAATCCAAAACAAACATCAAAATAAACACAAAAATGGGTCACTGAGCACAAAATGAATCTTTTACCATTGCTGTCTCTGTCCTCTGACCTGAACCCTACAGAAAATGAGTGAGGTGAACTGAAGAGAAGAAGTACTAACATGGAGCTGTGAATCTGAAGGATCTGGAGAGATTCTGTATGAAGAAATGGTCTCTGATCTCTTATCAGGTGTTCTCCAAACTCTTCAGGCATTATAGAAGAAAACTCAGAGCTGTTACCCTGGGAAAAGGACGTTGCAATAATTGGGTGCCAATAATTGTGGCCAACATGAAATAGTGAAAGCATTTATTTCACAATGAGATCCCCCGCCCCACTTTCAATTGTTTTACTTCAATGATAGGTTGGAAATTTGTGAATTTTTTGAATGAAAGATAAAAAGGATAAACAATGCAGATTTATTTTCACAGCCGCCTTTGGTCATATTTACCAAGGGTGCCAATATTAGTGGAGGACACTGTATAGTGCTTGGCCCCGTAATTGCTGCTTGCAGCTATATTTATTATTATTATTGCTATATTAAGTGGCTGACTGTACATTATCCCATTTAAATTATTTATCTAACCTGTAGATTAGATTAAAGCTTCTGATTTGCGACAAAATACTATAGAACTTGTTATAATCAGTGATGCTGTCTACACTGGATGCGGCGCAGCGTGACACGAGAAATCCCAACAATAAATTGATGCCGCGCTTTATTTATGACATACTGACACAAATTTCAAATGATTTTCAACGGTCGCTTTGTATGGGATGATATTGGGCTCAAATTGATTTATAGATGCACGCACAATTATCCATGGACTGCATACATTTTATGCGTGTATCTTACTAACCACAAACAAAAGCCTTTCAATTTTAATCTGTGGAATTCGGGATTAAATGATTGTGCAGCGATTTATACAAATACAGAGATGTTTGCGAATAAAAGTTTTATGTTCTGCATTAATATATCATAAATTGCTCATGCAAAAAGGAATCCGTGCATTTGCGGATCAGGTGACACGCGTGCATTTATCGACATCTTGTTCGAGTCAATCTTGTTCGGTTCATTTGGATTTTGAGTCTTCATTTTCGCAGTTTACAACATTTCACGACCCTCATACACACAACTACCATTGAACAAAGCCCAGTGCAATTCATTAACGCGTACACGATTTGAAAAAAATCGCATATGTGCGTCACTACACTGAAACAAATGCTTTTCAATCAGTGTATGCAGAGTTAAGAATTGCATTAATGTGCAGAATTTTGTTCAAATAGAGACATATTTGTGAATACAAATGTTATAGTTTGTATTAAAGTATCATCATTTGTGCATGTAGCGATTAAAATGTGCATTTGTGAATCAGGCGATACGCGTGCATTCATTCACATCTCTTCTGAGTCGATTCTATTTGATTAATTTGAGTTTTGAGACTTTCGTTCCGCCCTTTTAGCCTTGTTCAATCCACACACACACACACACACACACACACACACACACACACACACACACACAACACACACACACACACACACACACACACACACACACACACACACACAGAGCTCGCGATCCACACGCAGCTGAGCCTAAGAAAATCAGCGACCACTAGATGGCCCTAGAGACGTGTGCGCAGTCCATTGTGTACAGTTTAATGAATATTACATTGTGTTTCTTTGTTTCTTTTTGGTTTGGCTGATCTCCTCTGCCCGTATATAATAAAGATGTTTTGTCGAACTTTTTCTAACTTAACTTGTCTTAAGACACAGAATTTTCATAATAATATATAGGCCTAATATTTCATAGAATATTGAAATGTAATTTATTTCCCTATTCATTTGTTATGTCTCCCAAAACCCGTAATAAACATGCTTTTAGTCCCGGTGTCCTCATATGAGGATATGCATGAAATCATCATCCTGTTTCGTAACAGTCATATTTTGATTTGAAATCCCATAACATTTTCCAGAGATGTTGATTTATGACACACAGTTTAAAAATTAGACTGATTTAATTGATAATTACAAAATATTATCATGTTTCCATAAGAGTGTTACTAAATTAATTTCAGACATTTTTGAAGACCAAGGAGAGGGAGTGGTCATGGTGAAACATCCAAACATTTAGTATCTCTAAAAAAAACCTGAATGTGCTCTGTAGAGGACATCCAGAAATTCACTAAAATATAATTTGCTCATATGAGGCTGCAGGGTCTTAAGAGGTTAAAGAAATTGTATTTATTTTATTACGAAAACCCAAAATCATTATCTCTTGAATATGTTGTTAATTTCTTTATTTTATGTGCAAAATGTTTCATTCACAAGCAAAAGTGGCTTAAATCTCCTTAGTTTTCTTCTTTTTCTTGTTGAATTTAACTTTCGTTTCATGCCTCAGGTTTCTAAAAAAGCATCATGAATTATTATATTTAATTAACCAGTTTTTTTTCTGTGTATATAATCTCATACTATGATGAACACATGATATTCATGTTTGCTGTTTTATGCCATAAGATTGTTCATTGTTAGATACAACCATCTTTCCCTGATCTTATATTTCATTATAAGTTAGGCAATAATAATAATAATAAATAAATAAAGAGGGACAGGTGCACTAACACAGGGGTGACCAAATGTGATCCTGGAGGGCCACGGTCCTGCAGAGTTACGCTCCAACTTGCCTCAGTACACCTGCCTGGAAATTTCTAGTATGCCAAGTAAGACCTTGATTAGCTGCTTCAGGTGTGTTTAATTGGGGTTGGAGCTAAATTTAGCAGGACACCGGCCCTCCAGGAGCACTAACACTTCATGGCATCACTAACTCAACAACCCTACCTAGTACAGTTTTCCTCAGCGTTTGCAATGTTTGCACAAAGTTGACGTTGGGCAACTGCTTGAAGATCTCGCCTTTGGAGAAGACTGTTGATTTTATACTATAAATGTAAGTATTACAACTTAAAAATTTAGATTACCCCAGAATGAATTGCATCGCTAGCCAACCCCAACACTTACACGCAATAATAATGATAACCAATAATTAATTACATTACTTTTTTTTCCTAAAAATGACTAATTTTAGTAAAATAAGCCAAATATAATTTGTCATATGACATAGCTATATGTGAATATACACTAGTTAAACAAATGCAGTCGATGTGAATACATACATTTTCAGTCAAGCAATTAATGCATTTTATTTACTGACAACAATAAGAAACATGAATAAAAGTAAGCATCACAATACATATACAAGTCAACAACAGATAAAACAGCTTCGTTCAAACTTACTGTTCTAACAATCATGTATTTACAGACAGTGAACCCACATCCTACTGCTATCTCAACACAGCTGTGCCAGTTCTGCTGCTGCGCTGCGCTTCACAATCTTGCTGTTCTCTATGGGGACATCGTTGAGCCAGAGGATGAGGAAGACCATGATGACACCCCTGAACCACACTACTTTGAGGCAAGAGCAGGAGAAAACGTGCGGGACATTCTGGTTGCCACTGTGTCTGCTCCAAACATTCATGTGCCTGTTCTCCATTAGCACGACTACCTGTAAAACATTTAAACAGAGTTAAACATTTTACAATTCATATTGTCAGCTTTCCATTTCTTGCCAAATTTAATTTCATGTTTACAATTACATTTTTGTTGTAGCTTTATTACCTTTGTAGTGGGCTAAACCACTAAACTGGTAAGCAAAAGGTTACTGGTTCACAACCACCAGTGTATCCTTGAGCAAGGCTCTTTTCTCCAGGGCATTGTGGGTCCCTGTATTAAGAGCACTATAAATCACTTTGGATAAAAGCTTCATGACATTTTTTTAATGATGCTTTTAAAGCTTCTGAAAGTCAGGCTTCATTGTATGAACAGAAACCAGCTGAAAAAACTTGACCAAAATCACATCCTCAGTGTCTTTTGGTCTTTCTCTAGATGCTCTTGCTGGCTCTGGGGTCACTGATGATGAAGAGACCACAGCAACAACTGGTCCAGATGAGGCAGTAAAGGCAGGTGGAGTGATGGAGGGTCTCATCCATGGCACTGGATGCTGCTGTGAACTCTCCATCCTCAGTGCTCAGCTTACACCAGTCTGCAGACATTTCAGATCATACAAAAATGCACAAACACAATAAAAAATCAGCCATTTTAACAGTACAGTGTCATTTGATTTCTGTATTAGAAGTAACACAATTATCATACTTTATATTTTTGTTTCAGGTTCTCCCCCTTTTTTCTCTCACAAATGCTACCGTCACATTGCCTTGCAGGTCCTGCTCCACCACAGAAGATCTGCAGCAAAGACAGAGGAATCAAGAATAAGAAAAGTGCTGTAATAACTCTGTTTGAAATTACAATAATTAAAATAACCTACAACTTAAGATTTAAAAGATGTTTAATTAATTTCATTAGTATACTCACTGAGAGCCTTTGATGGCAGCATTTCTTCATCAGTCACTCTTCACTGGATAAACACACGTGTGTCTCATCTGTCCCTGTAACATCCAGACAAGAGTCAGTCACCTCTGTGATTTATCTGATTAATACTGCATTTACATGTTGAGGTAGTTGCTGATGTAACTCGCTTTTTATCCAACACACAAGCTCCTCAGTTTATCAACAATACTAATAGACAAATAAAAGAGATAACTTATGTTTAGTAACTTCATGTAGATGTTTTTATATTTACATTATTACATTCATCTAAAGCAGTGTTGACAACAATGAATTCTACATAACACAAATACATCACTCACTCAGATGTCTGTTTCATGTCTATTAGATGTGCTCATATGCAATATCTATCAACGATTTTCCTAGCAATCGTCTTTAAGATGAATATATGGTTTATGTAAATCCACTTTGGAGACACTTACTGGAGCTCCCCTGTTAGCAATACATAATAAAACGTGTTTTTATATCAAAACTACAAATACACTATATTATTTAGGCCATTTAAGTAGCTTTTATAAACGTGCCTTGGATAAAAACACTACCGATGTATATTGAGACAAAACAATCAGTCAGTCCAAGTTTCTTTCAGTTAAAACAACCCAGACATGCATTTTATTTTAACCTCGTCTGTCAAACCGGAGGATAGCGTCTTTAACTTACACCTTTTGCTTATATAGTGCTTACTTTACACTTTAGTTTTAATAGATTATTAACTACAGAAACAATACTACTGTTTGAAAATGACTTACACACTTCAATTTAAACAGTTATTTAGGGAAAAAAAATATTCTCACAGTAGTCTCTATGCAAGCAGCCATCTTGACAACAACATCTCGTTTCGACATCTCACGTGGTTCTGTGTGATTTGGACAACTTCAAGTTACGCCCCCTGCTACACGTTACGCCCCCTTCAAGTTACGCCCCTGTCTTGCAGTCCGCAGACAGATGCTATTGGAACGAAAGTCTCAAAACTCAAATGAATCAAATAGAATCGACTCAGAAGAGATGTGAATAAATGCACGCGTGTCACCTGATCCGCGAATGCACGGATTCCTTTTTGCATGAGCAATTTATGATATATTAATGCAGAACATAAAACTTTTATTCGCAAACATCTCTGTATTTGTATAAATCGCTGCACAATCATTTAATCCCGAATTCCACAGATTAAAATTGAAAGGCTTTTGTTTGTGGTTAGTAAGATACACGCATAAAATGTATGCAGTCCATGGATAATTGTGCGTGCATCTATAAATCAATTTGAGTCTAATATCATCCCATAGCTTTGTCGCATCCAGTGTAGACAGACTTTAGCTGGTGCGGCGTTGCGCAACACGACAACTGTCGCGTCCGGTGTAGACACGTCCGGTGTTAGTCGCGTCCGGTGTTAGGGTGTTGCGCAGTGATACCATTGATGAACCATTGAGTAAAGCGGTCATAGCTGTGCTTTATCGTGAATAAACACAGCTGCTGACCAATCAGAATCGAGGACCAGAACTAACCGTTTTATATATTGTAACAACTGGCTGTTGTTCTATAGAACGTGGGGCTGACCGGAGCTAAGCTAGGCTACTAAACTATTACTAAGCTAATTGCTTGTGGGGTGCTAGCATCTATACGTCGCGACTTTTAACTCGGCTAGTGGAAAGTACGAGCACTCGTGTCCTATACACTGCATGACATGGGCTGCATCCGAAAACTGGAAAATGCTGCCTTCGGAGGACACATTCCAAGATAGGAAGGCATCAAGGCATGTCCGAATCCAAAGTTAGCTTCACTTCCTGTCTCGTGAGATACCTTCATCTGATCGATTTTTTAAGGCAGCACAGATGTATCCTTCGCTGCCTTTGATATCCCACAATCCTGTGCGTTTCATTCCGTGACGGTTGAGCTAAAAAATAAAGATGGCGTCTGAAAGTTGCATTTGGTGGTTAGTTTGTGTGTACATACCTGCAAAGTAGTCGCTTTTTGGCAAATTTCGCCGTTTTGAATAGGGCTGAACGATTAATTGCATTTGCGATAATATCGCGATATGAGAAAACACGATTCTTCATCCGCAGAGGCTGCGATTACACTTTGTCACGTGACACGCGAGAGTAGGAGTAAAGCGGTGTGTTCGACTTGAAGATAGATCGTATGACATCAAAGTACGGTGAGAGAAAGCATAAGGAGACGTCCGCTCTCTTATAGCTCTCACAGTAACTTACTTTGATGACACACACAACGATCGGTCCAGCAGCGCTGCTTCAAGTCAAACATCTAAGCAGTCTTCAGAGAAAGCATCAAGTTGGCACACCATGTTGCCAAGTCTGCAGTTTGTCGCGGGTTGTTTTCGTGTCCGCGGGTCTTACATAACATGCAGAATTGACGCGCTGCATGTAAACGATATCATTTGTTGTATTTTCCTGTCAAAATAACAGAGTTCCTTTAGAATTCTTCAGCTTTTAAGAACTGCCGGGTTCTCCGCTAGTGGGCGGAGCTAATGCGTAAACGGCAATCTCATTGGCCGGCGCTCACCTATCATCGTCCCTGTTTTAATTTCAGCGAATCAGTTCGAGCGAACGCAGACAACCTGATTAATATGCATGAACCCAGCAGCTCAATAATCCTTAGTACGTTTTATACTGTTATTAGTAGTAGAATTCGTAGTAGTTTTGTTATCTTATCAGTATTATTTGTAGATTTATTTTTCCTTTTTTTTATAGAAACACTAAATGACAAACAATATCTTAAGCACCACCACCAGTCCTAAGTTCAGTCAACATGACAAATATGCATTCATACATGGTTATTCTAATTACTAAAGTTATATCATCATATACTGCTCAAATTTAATGCTAAATTATCATAATATCATATTATAATGTTTGACTGACTGATGCTAAGTGAGATATTTTTTTAAAAAAACTGTGCCATTTTACAAACATAAGCTTTATATAGATATAATTATATATAATTGAAAATCATTCAATTGATTATTGTAAATATTATCAACCCTCTATGGACACCTTGGCAATATAATCTCCATTGGCTTGTCATTTTTTTTTAGTTTACTCACCAGACCAATATTAATTATCTGATATACTATGCCAAGGTGTCCATAGAGGGTTGATAATATTTACAATAATCAATTGAATTTGATGGGTGTCTCTCACATTGTCCCACAGAAACATTAAAATAGTGTAGATTAGTGTGCAATGTTTTATAATAATAATGTATTCTATTTAGTGTCCATTTCATTCATTTAACATTTAATATTGGGGACATCCAAGTTATTTGACATATTTGAACATTTAAAAAAAAAAGTAACAATAGTTACTTTCCCTAGTTTTGAATCAAAATATGTCATTTATGTGAATCGTCTAGATCCGAAGAGTTTTTTTTGGGGGGGGGGGGGTTGTCTGGGTGGAGTGAGAGAGAGAGAGGGAGAGAGAAATTGCAAGCTCGTAGACAGGAGTGTGTTCGACCAAAGTCTCTTTCTCGGTTCGACTTGAATGCGCAGACCGATTGCTGTATGACATCAAAGCACAGCGAGAGCTACAAAGAGCAGATGGCTCCGCATGCTTTCGAATCGCTCTTGCGGTACTTTGATGCTAAACGCCGAGCGGTCTGCACGGTGCTGCTTCAAATCGAACACACCTCATCTCACAGGCCGGTCCGTTTTGACGGCACACTTACACTCACATCCGCGTTTGGTGGTTTGGTTTCATATTTAAAAGTATTGCATTTTTCCCAACATTTTTAACTTGTATGTTCAAAAATATTTAAAAAAATAATCTTGTAAAATGATTTATGCATTTGAAATTTTGTGGTGTAAATGCATTTATGGCACCTCAGCTTCCTTAAACAGTCTGTAATACCACTTCAGATGCAGCTTCTGTTTCCTAGTTTGTTGATAGTATGCATACTCTAATGTGAACTTAAAATTTGCAAAAATGAATTACTCCACTGCTCACAAAGAGAAGTATGAACACTGATGACAAGAGAGTTACACTGTCCAAAAGGTTTGTGGTATAAATGTGCTTTTTTTACTTGAAGCATACACTCAAAAAAATGATTCTCCAACACTGTTCAGTTTATTTAAAAAAATCATTTTCATTTAACATCATTATATTAGGTTTCCCATTTATACAATTGCATTGTGTTAAACTGACTCAAAATAGTTGCATTTTGGCTCAACTCAATATTTTCATTTTGAAAGAACATAAATGATTTTACTTGTGTAACTAGGAAGTGGATTTCCCCTTCCCATCATGCTTTGCACAGGGTTGGATAAGGAGAGTAAATCTTGAAATAAAATGTTATTTTAGGCATTTTTTATTTAGATGATAAAATTGGGAGACTTGTTAATGTTTAATGCTCTTTTATGTTTGTATTTAAAAGAGTTTCTGGTATGTTAGTGTTTTGGGGGGTTACCATTGTGGTAAAGTGTAGAGCATGTGCTTGGGTTGAGGACCAGCTAACATGAAGCAAAGTTGTTTTAATAACAAAGAAACAATTATGGGCGTGCTATGGATGTAGTAATATCATCATATCCAACAAGTTGGCTAATGCCTAAAGTTAAGTAAATCCAACAAATAATTTATTTTGAGTGTAGAAACAATTTATTATCCAGTTAAATGTTTTAGCAAGCATAAAAACATCACTTCATCAATGTATCAATTTCATTTAAACTATATTTGATCAAATTGAGTTGTCCCAACTCAATTACAATTCATCCAATTAATTATTTTTTTGAGTGTAGGCTACTGATGTTAAAATCACAATGTAGCGGCTGGATTGCAACTATTACATATATAATTTGCCTATTTACATTGTCTATTTTGTATGTATATACCTAATTTATCTGTTGTATGTTTCTTTATTTGCTTATCATATTTTATATTTTACTGTGCCCTGCTGTTGTTTTGTGCACAGGTATGGCATGGCAAAACTTTATCTAGTAGGAATGACCCAATTTTTTTTTGTAGTCTTCACTGAAGGAATTTAAGTTTATACAACAAGATTACAACAAATCATTTCAAACAAATTAGATTTTGGTGGAAAAATGTAATTAAATTTCGTGGAAAAGTTTACTTTAATTTTTTTAAGTTCGTTCAACAACTTTTTTTTTTGAGTGTATGTTGTCCTTTTCCTTCATTTACATGTTCAATTCATACACATTTTCTTATGGGGGAGGATGCCCCCAGACCCCCCTACAAGCAGGGGCGGACTTACCCATTAGGCAAAGGTAGGCGACTGCCTTGGGCCCCCAAAAGCCAAGGGCCCCCTTAAATGCTTTTTATATACGAGATGCGCATTAAGCGCGGACACGCGAACGGTTGCGGTTTATGGTGTTTATTACCACGACAACCGTCTGCATGTCCGAGTTGAACGTGCTTCTTGTGTATCCTGGTTGTAGCAAATTAAAATATTATGCATCTGACGTTGATTGCCGCGCGAGCGCGAGGTCTCTCTTTCCCAGCGCGCGCACACCTCTCTCTCTCTCTCTCTGTGTGTCTGCTCAGTTCAGCGAGCGTGTTTTTTTCAGTTAAAACACAGATATGTTGCTTCTCTAATTTTACATGCAAGTAGGCTATAGTCGAAATCATAGCACAGCTATTGTCTTTATCTTATGTGTAGCCTATTTGATTTTATCAGATGACGGCTCGATTCAGAATTTTTGTGCAGATTAACATCTTGGAAGGGAGATCTGGTTATGTCTTAATGGGTCGTGTTTCAGTCACTACTTCACATTCATCCTGTTGTCTGACAACAGAAACAGAAAAAAATATACCAATGAAAACAGTTTTATTGAGAATTTAGCTGCATCAAAATACAGCATGTGGCACAGAGAGGCAAACAAATGTAATAATAAATAATATATGTACATTTTGTATGTTCAGAAGAAGTGAGCTGCCCTGTCTTGAAAATGTAAACAGGTTTGTGTCAGTAAATTGCTCAGTACAAAGAAAGAGAAGTAATAGGAACCTGGTATTTCTATGTTCTTTTTTTTCATGTGTCTAATAGACATGAACAAGTTCTTTGTAAAACATCTATGACCTATGAAACATGTCTACTCTTCATGCTCTATGTTGACTATGGTTTCAATAATAATAAACATACATTTGCATAAAGCATCCATATTGGTCCATGCCCATGTTGATTAGAGTATTAAAAACTTGAAAAGTATTAATTTAAGGTACATTTAGAACGATACAAATTTATTAATACAAAATAATTTTTGTTTTTTGTTAAAACTTGTATCTCAACGGTAAATCAATTGCTATTTTGTGGTCTACAACATGAAAGAATAAAAGTGTCTGCTAAATGAATAAATGTAAATGAAAGAATCCCATTATAACATGCAAAATGTAGAAACATTGGACACAACTATATGGGGCACCATTGTGCAGCAGCAAGCATCACGACAAAACGGAAACTTCAAGGTTGATCTAGGTAAATTTGTGCAAATGTATAGGGCCCCATTCCTATATTTGCCTGGGGCCCCCAATTCACTAAATCCGCCCCTGCCTACAAGGTTTCAATTCCGAACTGTCACCTTTTGTGACCTTGTGAGTTTGCAGGTATTGTATATTTCTGATTAACTTTTTGCACTTTTGATGTTATTTCTAGCGAGAAATTGGTATTATAAAAAATGTGTGGCCTAATGGTTAGAGAGTCGGACTTGTAACCCAAAGGTTGCGAGTTCGAGTCTCAGGTCCGGCAGGGATTTTAGGTGGGGGGAGTGAATGTACAGCGCTCTCTCCACCCTCAATACCACGACTTAGGTGCCCTTGAACAAAGCACCAAACCCCCAACTGCTCCCCGGGCGCCGCAGCATAAATGGCTGCCCGCTGCTCCGGGTGTGTGTTCACTGCTCTGTGTTTGCACTTCGGATGGGTTATATGCAGAGCACGAATTCTGAGTATGGGTCACCATACTTGGCCGTATGTCACGTCACTTTCACTTTATAATAATTAAATCTTCCATTAAGTTATCACCAAAACTCCTTCTATTTTGTTGTAGATCATTAAACCGTTACGCTGCCTCAGAAGCCTGTCCGAAATCAGTTTCGTGAGATGCCTTCGTGCAAAAACGCTGCCTGCAATGTGCTGCGTTTCCATCCACCTATTTTTATGCGCATTTTGGATTATCGCATAAAAAAACGCTGGATGGAAACGCCAAGATGTGCATAAATTCTAAAAATGCGCATAAAAAACTTATGTGCACATTTGAGTAGGATAATTTTTTATCCAGTAAGAAAAAATGCGCATAAACTACGATGGAAACACATTTACCGAATAAATTCCTCCATGCGCATCGAAAAAGTCATGTGACTTTGCGCTATGAGACGGGATAACTTGACTAACCAGCTGACTGATCTCGTTCACAGCATCTATAAGTTGTTATGGTCATTAAAAGCCTGAGCAAAGTCTGTCGTCAAAGTATTTCTGTATAATTGTCTTATACGACTGCGTTCCCAAACAGCAGGTATCCTCCTCCGAAAGTATTAACCCAGCAAACATTTGGACGTTTAATGACCGTTGAAAAGACGTCCCTCCGACACGTCCCGTCATGGTTGAAAAATATATCCAAAATGAAAATTGAACCGACGTCTTCTGGCCGTGAATTACGTCTTTTCTGCACGTCCCTGGACGTCTAAATGTGTCATCTTCTGGATGTCTATTTTGTGTTAATTTAATGTTAATTTAAGTATATAAGCCTGCATATAAAATAATCACACACCCATTCTGTAACATTGTGAATGGCAATAAATTATGTGTCGAGGTTTACATCTGAACTTGACAAAGGTTCTAAAAAGGTCCAAAATCGGTCCAGTCAGACCTGAACGTCTATAAAATATTTTAATCACGTGTACATCATAAACAATAACACATTATTTGTGGACTTAAGCAAGAAGAATAGTGTTCTAATTTAGCACAACATATTTTATTGTGAATACTACATTTTTGAAAAAATGTCTTCCATTCGTTAAACAACTACTATCCAAACAAGAAAATAAAAAATAGTAGAATGTGGTTAATTCTAAATCTGTGGCAATGGCATTTTCTCTAACAGTTTTACATTAATGTTAAGCAGCCATTATTTAAACAAGAAAATAAAAGTACAGGATCATAGTTAACACATATGTAACTATTTTTAGAGTCTTTCAAAAATTTTCTCAAAATGTTTACTCATTTTCTTGGTGCACGACCACCAGCTCTTCCAGGAGTGCGATTCATGTGTTCCACAATTGATGCATGATGTCAGAGCTGTGGAAGTACTCTTTTTTTTTTCTAACAGTCTTGCATTACTGTTAAACAGCCATAAATCAAACAAGTAAACAACAAAAATACTGGAATATGGTTAACACATATGTAAATGTTTTTAGAGTCTGTGAAAGTTGATTTTTAAATCCACCACCCCCAGCTGTTCCTGGAGCGTGCTTCAGGTGTTCCTCCATTGCTGCATCAATGTCTGAGTCTGTAGTATTTGGGCTCCACCTCTTGACAGCATCTGAGGAAGAGAATATGAATATTTAAAAATAAATAAATAAATCAAAGCCAAAATAAAAAAAACTTATTTTGAAAATGACTTTATGGTCCTACAACAAAATCTAAAATACAATGGAACACGATTTTGCATCTGTTTCATGAACGAAGCATTAGAAAAAGGTAATCAACATGTAGTATATGTTATTTTACTCTACAATAATCTTATGTCAGTAAAAGATTTTCTGCATTAAATGTGTGTTAGATTTTAGCTGTGTTTGTAGCCGTTTCTCCGCTCCCTCTTCAATACCACTGTGGTACCCTTGAGAAAGACCCTTAACTAGGTGTGTAACTGTGTGAAAGTGGACAGGACATTTCTGATAAAGACAGGTAGTCTTTTAGAGAATGTCCCCTGAATAGATAAAGGGAACCAATAAAAATTACATAAGACAAGGAACAAGATATTTTTTTGAATGTTACAAGGCCAAAATTACCTTGAATTACATCGTATAAAGGTGTAGCTTTGAATGGCTTCTTTTCAAGTCTGGCTGGCTGTCCGAGTTAGTACGGACATCATAAAACTTCTGAGCAAGAAAACAAGCAGGAATATAAGGAGATATAATGGTGTGTGACAGGTTAAATCCTGAATTCAAGTAATATCAAAAGGCTGGCTTTATTATTGTGGCAATCATATATATACTGTAATTTACTGAAATATTATGCAGCAATACACACAAACAATGCAAGGTAAATACATACCTGTGCATGACTTTGTTCACACAGTCTCTGAGAGAAGATCCACCAACTCTAAACAGATCAATCACACCACTTTGATACCAACCGATGTTCACTGTCATGAAGCCTGTTATCACCTGTGGAAAAAATACAACAAAATTTATATTAATTTTGGAATTCATATCTCAAAATATATAAATGACTTTAAAATTGTTGTTACACTTGCACTATCAAACCCTGCAACAATCAGGCCTTATTCCAGAAGATAAGAGATTATTTTCATTACATTCTAGAGATGGATTTCAACTTTGAAAGTAAATGTTAACATTTGTGTTTATTGGATTTGTGGAGGAAAACTACATTAAATTCTGAATTACTCCATTGGGTGTGCCCTGTAACAGGGCAAAAAATCAACATAGTTGTACACATTCAGATATAAAGTTTTCAAAACATTAGCACCTACGCCTCAACATATGTCCACAGGTCTGTGAAGATTCAGGGCTTCTGTGTTGTTGACCTACAAAGGTGTTATGTTGTGCATCCACTGTTGAAAAGAGTAAAACAAGTAATGGAAATAAAGAACCATTTTATATATGGAATTTTGAAGATGTTTATAAAGAGCTTTGCAACCACTTCCGTAAAATTTTATACATAGCTGTCATTGTTTCACGAGATGTGGGCCTTTGCCTCCATCTTACATTTATGCATTTAGCAGACGCTTTTATCCAAAGCGATTTACAGTGCATTCAGGATATACATTTTTTTTTTTTTTTAGTCAGTATGTGTGTTCCCTGGGAATCAAACCCACGACCTTTTGCGCTGCTAACGCAATGCTCTACCACTGAGCCACAGGAACACTTACTTGGAGATCCAGCAGGCTCTGAGTAAATTGTCCTTCTTGGAAATATGATTTCCTGTAGCTCAAATGGTAGAGCATGGCGCTAGCAACGCCAAGATCATGGGTTCAATTCCCAGGGAAAGCAAGAGCTGATAAAATGTAAAACTGTAACTTGAATGCAATGTAAGTCGCTTTGGATAAAAGCGTCTGCTAAATGCATTAATGTAAATGTAAATATTAAATAGGATGTGTTAGTTTTGGAGCATTTCGCTGTCCAATTTTACTATTAAATCCTATAACAATAACATGTATTTGTCCTATGCATCTACATAATGGAGGGAGGGCCCTATTGTCTGAAATCAAAGCTAACAAACAATATAATGCATCCAAAAATTGCATGCCTGTGAATGAAGTGTTTAAAGTACTTAAATTTCCATAGAAGGTGACATTACTTCCGTAACCCATTAATGATCATATAAAAATCAAATGAAAATTGTATTACATTCACAGTCATTTTTGGTGGCATACCTGTTCTTTCCTCCTGTAAGTGTGACAGCCCAGCTGTTTATTAAAACATTCAAGAAGTGATGCTGTTCGACTGTTGTAGTATGGGATGTAATTCGTCATGTGTTGATCCCTCCGTGAGGGGATTGCCCTCCCCCGCCAAGGCTGGCTCCACTGACCCCTCGGATTCAGAGCTGCTATCATGTTCCACTAAGGCATCAACCCTTGCACATCGTCGTCTCCTCTTCCTTTGGCACTCAGAGGACATGTTTAACAAATCTAAAATTACAAAATATTGAATACTGAAAACATCCATGTTCAAATTCATTTACAGACTTCAGCACATGTTATTATGGAGCTCTTCCTACATTTACTTAACATTTCAGTCTCTTTCAGGTAATTTACTTTCTGAAAGAAACTCTGAAAAGGCTACATCTGACAGTAATAACTTTTACTGGATCATTAAACATACTGGTGTGCTATTATCTGCTGCCTGTCATAGCTACTACAATAATTACATATCCATTTGTTTGGGGTTTTAACGAATTCATGTTTTATTTTTTTAATTTAAAAAAGTTATTTCACTAAACGTACTTCTCATTTTAAATTCCGATTCTAGCAGTTACAATAGCACCTAGAAAATGAATTATAAGCTAGAAAATAATAATTCATTTTGCCCTCCCCTACACCAACCTCATCTGAAATGGTATAAGCTTCCAGCTTCTGATTGACTGAACACACCTGATCCAGGTAACCAGCAGTGGGTAGGGCAGGGATAGTTTGAAAATAATTAAGCCAGGTATCCTTGAGGACCAGGGTTGGGAACCCCGGATCTATTACACCATGTTCTTGCAGTAGCACGAAATTCAGCCAACAACAGATTGGGGACTTGGCGATTTTGCTATCAATTTCCCACCAAGAAGTTTGCTTAACTGCATAAAACAACACAACTCAAGTGTAGAGACCCCATGGTGGTCTATACTGGCGAACTCACGCCAGCAGAGTTTCTTTTTAGGGTAAAGCCTAAAGTTACCCCAACTAACTTTTAGCCTACTAGCTAATTTTAGCCAAACTCAAAATATATTTCAGCTGACAATGTGTGCATCATTTATTTCGGTTCCCTCATGTCAAACAAGTAAAACTCAACCACATTAATGCAAAATGTACTTACTAGTGCTGTGTATCACCAGCAAAGTCACGATACGATACGTATCACGATACAGAGGCCACGATACGATACGTATCACGATACGGGACTGCACTGAATTTCACCTCAGAAGAATTTAGTAAAACAGCTGTTTATTAAACACTGCATACTATAGGGCCATTGCTAACTATAGGCAGAGCAGCAGTTGACCTCTGCATTATGAAGAGCCTCCATAACTGTACCACAGTACTATATAGGTAATGGCATATGTTTCATGTTTACATTGGGCACTCCCTACCAGGTAAAATATTCTGATTGCTTGCATCTTGTTTTTAAGCCCATAAATAATAATGTACTCGTTCTAATAAATTTATATTGTAATGTACTCATATTAATATATTAAAAAATCATCTTAAGATTGCTGGTAGGTTATCATTGCACAAATTAACATACTCTCTACATTTAAAAATTTTAATTAAAAGAGTTCTAAACTAATGCTCACTGTATCCACAGTTGCCAAGTCTGCGTATTATACGTGACTTTGGGCTTCTTTTTTTGTAAAGTTGCGGGAAAAAATCCCTGGTCGCGGATTGCGGTTTTTTGGGCTTATTTTAAAAAATATGGTTGCTTGTTACCACTGGTGTCAAAAGTATTCACATTCATTACTCAGGTAGAAGTATAGATACTAGGGTTTAAAAAGACTTCTGTAGAAGTTGAAGTATCAACTCAAACTTTTTACTCAAGTAAAAGTGTAAAAGTACTGGTTTCAAAACTACTTAAAGTATAAAAGTAAAAGTAATGTTAGGAAAAAAATGCCATTAAGGACAAAAGCTTATGCCGCGCCACAGGGGCCTATTGTGCTCTACCCCACCTCCTCAAAAAATTTTTTTTCTGAAGGCCATAATGACTAATGTTATATTAAAATGTTAATGTTGAAAAATCACCCGCTTCGAATGATATCATTTGATTGAATGGCCGTTTTCAGTGGATATCAGGTCACATATATGTCCCAGAAGGGGGCTGCTGCGCCTTCTGTTAGGATGAGAATCATCGATCCACAAGGTTAATCCCTGCACGCATGTATGAAGGTGAAGTTACCACTGGAGTACTATGGAGTTTATTTTGTGTCTTTTTTATTCAATCAAACATACTGTGTTTGAGAGCAAAACTAATTATTTTGTAATTAAAAAATAAAAGTTTGCAAAAAAATTCTTCTAAAGGCTCAAAAATAAAGAAATTGAAAACAAAATAATTTGCAGTGCAGGTAAATCTTTGAAAAAGTCATATTTTTCTTTGTGCACTTCAAACACTTTTCATCACGAATCCACAAATGTTGCTCTCTTTTCTGCCGTCTTTTTTTGCGGGTCTAAAACTTTTGTTTGCGAGTTGAAAAGTTTTGCTTGCGAGTGAAGCTGTCTCTCAGTGGGCGGTCTCTACCCACCAGGATGAAAGGCCTTTTTCTATTGGTCACTCTCGATTGAAGTCACAGGTGGACCACGCCCACGTCGTTTCCCCAGAATCGCCGCCAGTCTGACAGAAGAGCGAGCGAGGTCGGATCATGGCGAGCAACAGGTCGTTTACTGGGTAAGATAACTAATTTAACAACTTAAACTCAGTGACAAGTGATCTTAATTATTCTCTCTTCTCATGCTCTCCCATCTGAACATGTAACGTTAGCTAAGCCCGTCTGAATAGATTTGATTAGCCAACAGTATAGCTAGCTGACAGAGTCCCCGATAGTAAAGCGTCAGGCCAATATTTTCAGAGATTATAGATTATTATAGCTCCAGTGAAGTCAGGTGGGTAACGCACATCAAATCACTAGCCCATTTGGCGGGTTATGATTCATAAATTATGACCGTATGCACACTCAAGTCTATTCTCGGCACCCAACAGCTGTTCAAAATCATGCCGCGCCACCTAACGTTACAGTTTGCCATTCAAAGTTTGCTAAAATACCACGATTTGGGACCGATGTCTGTACATTCTGACTTCACCATAGTCTGCAAGACTGTGTATTGTGCATTTTAATAACAGGTTAAGACCTGTGTACTGATAATTGCAAAACTTATTAATACTTCAATAGTATTATTTACTTCAGTTACTTCACTAGTAATGATTGATAATCAGGACTTGTCAACCAGTACCACTGTAGCCTTGCAGAGACTTTGCTTTGAAGACCTTTTAATTAACTAACTTCCACATTTCAATATGCCCCTGACTTCTAAGGGTTGTTTTTATTTGTGACTACTCCCAACAGCCTAGAATTCTATCAGTACATCATCACATTTTCCTTCTCTGTTTGCAGGAAAAGATTTGGTGTTGATAGAGGAGGCAACATCTTCAAGGCAAAACCTTAGACCTCATTCAACATCATCCAATGTTGCAATCACCTTCAGGTGGTACACAAGCAAAAGCTAACGCGAACATTGTCAATTATCAATTCCTATTTTACAAAATTTGCCCTGCATACATTTTTGTCTTTAATGTGTAGGCACTTGAAGCCCAGTGCCCGATATGCACAGGAATATTTCCAGTGTCAGAAGTAGAACTGCCATGCCAGCTTTTGTGGAGAAAGGTAATGGTAATAGTGACTCACATTAAAGCTTAAAAAACACAGAAAAAAGAACCATGCTCTGATTTGGATCATATCTCATGGTAACCTACCTGACTATGTTCATTACATTGGTTCAAATCAGTACATTGCAAAGGTCATAAAAATATCATATGAAATGTATATATAAACACACCCAAAGTTGTTTGGAAACATTAAGGTTTTTTAATGTTTTTTTGACAAGTCTCTTCTGCTTATCAAAGCTGCATTTGTTTGAACAAATATACAGTAAAAGCAGCATTATTGTGAAATATTATTACATAACTTTTCTATTTGAATACATGTTAAAAATATTTTTTTTTTTGCTGTGATCAAAGCTGTATTTTCAGCATCATCACTCCAGTCTTCAGTGTCACATGATCCTTCAGAAATCATTCTAATATGTTGATTTGCTGCTCAACAAACATTACTGTCAATGTTGAAAAAAAAAATTGGGATTCTTTGAATAGAAATTTATATGAAGTAGAAATTGTTTCTAACAGTATAAATGTCTTTACTGTCACTTTTGATCAATTTAATGCATCCTTGCTGAATAAAAGTATTAATTTCTTTCCAAAAAAAAAGTCTTACTGACCCCAAACTTTTGAACAGTATTTGTTACAAAATCTTTATATTTCAGATAAATGCTGTTCGTTTTAAGTTTCTATTCATTATTGAATCCTGAAAACATTTTTTTTTACACAACTGTTCAACACTGATAATGTTTTTTGAGCCAAAAAAATAAGCATATTGCTACATTGTGACACTTAAGACTGGAGTAATGATGCTGAAAATTTTGCTTTACATACACACATAATTATTTATTTATTTTTACAGTGAGGAGGATGTGATTCGTCATGCAGCAGCACAGATAAACACCACAAAGTCATCTGAAATCTGTCACGAGATAACACATCTGAAGTTGTGGAAACGTCAAAAACAGGAAGCCCTGTCAGTCCCTTGAAAATCACCTTCCTTGGAGAGCCTGTAAAAACAAATAAATACAATTATTTGTATATAAAGTTAAAAACAATAAAGCAAAATGTTCTTTATTTTTTAGGTGTTTATTTTATTTTATTTTTTTAAGCTTTAATGTGAGTCACTATTACCATTACCTTTCTCCACAAAAGCTGGCATGGCAGTTCTACTTCTGACACTGGAAATATTCCTGTGCATATCGGGCACTGGGCTTCAAGTGCCTACACATTAAAGACAAAAATGTATGCAGGGCAAATTTTGTAAAATAGGAATTGATAATTGACAATGTTCGCGTTAGCTTTTGCTTGTGTACCACCTGAAGGTGATTGCAACATTGGATGATGTTGAATGAGGTCTAAGGTTTTGCCTTGAAGATGTTGCCTCCTCTATCAACACCAAATCTTTTCCTGCAAACAGAGAAGGAAAATGTGATGATGTACTGATAGAATTCTAGGCTGTTGGGAGTAGTCACAAATAAAAACAACCCTTAGAAGTCAGGGGCATATTGAAATGTGGAAGTTAGTTAATTAAAAGGTCTTCAAAGCAAAGTCTCTGCAAGGCTACAGTGGTACTGGTTGACAAGTCCTGATTATCAATCATTACTAGTGAAGTAACTGAAGTAAATAATACTATTGAAGTATTAATAAGTTTTGCAATTATCAGTACACAGGTCTTAACCTGTTATTAAAATGCACAATACACAGTCTTGCAGACTATGGTGAAGTCAGAATGTACAGACATCGGTCCCAAATCGTGTTATTTTAGCAAACTTTGAATGGCAAACTGTAACGTTAGGTGGCGCGGCATGATTTTGAACAGCTGTTGGGTGCCGAGAATAGACTTGAGTGTGCATACGGTCATAATTTATGAATCATAACCCGCCAAATGGGCTAGTGATTTGATGTGCGTTACCCACCTGACTTCACTGGAGCTATAATAATCTATAATCTCTGAAAATATTGGCCTGCCGCTTTACTATCGGGGACTCTGTCAGCTAGCTATACTGTTGGCTAATCAAATCTATTCAGACGGGCTTAGCTAACGTTACATGTTCAGATGGGAGAGCATGAGAAGAGAGAATAATTAAGATCACTTGTCACTGAGTTTAAGTTGTTAAATTAGTTATCTTACCCAGTAAACGACCTGTTGCTCGCCATGATCCGACCTCGCTCGCTCTTCTGTCAGACTGGCGGCGATTCTGGGGAAACGACGTGGGCGTGGTCCACCTGTGACTTCAATCGAGAGTGACCAATAGAAAAAGGCCTTTCATCCTGGTGGGTAGAGACCGCCCACTGAGAGACAGCTTCACTCGCAAGCAAAACTTTTCAACTCGCAAACAAAAGTTTTAGACCCGCAAAAAAAGACGGCAGAAAAGAGAGCAACATTTGTGGATTCGTGATGAAAAGTGTTTGAAGTGCACAAAGAAAAATATGACTTTTTCAAAGATTTACCTGCACTGCAAATTATTTTGTTTTCAATTTCTTTATTTTTGAGCCTTTAGAAGAATTTTTTTGCAAACTTTTATTTTTTAATTAAAAAATAATTAGTTTTGCTCTCAAACACAGTATGTTTGATTGAATAAAAAAGACACAAAATAAACTCCATAGAGTACCAGCAGAGGCGATCGTTTCCCCAACGTCAACAACTGCACACGGACCAAAGACCAGCGAAATACAAGTACACCCGGCTGCAGCCTGCAGATCGAGGCGGGGCTGCACCTGGGGCGGGGCTGCACCTGGGGCAGCCCCGCCCACAATGCTTCTCATTGGTTAGTGGCAAAGTAATGACGTCGACGCCGTGGTAAACAGGAAATGCGGTTGAAACATAGGCCTACATGGTATTAATACTTAGTTATATAAAACAAAACTGTGAACCCGTTAATTACTTATACCTGGTAAAAATATATAGTATTACACAATACATTGTAAATTTGTTAATTTTTGGAAAACGTTTCATTATGTACATTTTCAAGCAAGAATCCAATTACTGCTTTTGACTCGTCACATTGCAATCGCAATGTCAACGAATATAGTTTAAGTGTTAAGTTATTTCTATTCATGTGTTTTGGTCATTTACCACTTATAAGTTATTTATGGTCGTTTTTTATGTTAATTTCAGTATATGCTTTACTGTTACTTACATGTATTATTAACGTTTAAATAAAAGTTAATATTCTCAGCAAGTGTCATGTCTTAAGATGGTATTAAAATTAATGGTAACACTTTACAATAAGGTTCATTATACATTAATGCATTTAACTAACATGAACTAACCATGAGCAATACAATTGTTATTGTATTTACTAATCTTCGTTTACGTTAGTTATTGAAAATACAGTTGTTTGTTTGTTTATGTTAGTTAACAGAGCATTAACTAATGTTAGCAAGATTAATAATGTATTAGTAAATGTTGAGATTAACATTAACAAAGATTAATAAATGCAGTTCATGTTAACTAATGAACCATATTGTTACCAAATTAATAATTTTTGGATTTACCTGATAATGAAAAGCTTATGGTAAAAATAACAGCATTGTTTGTATATGAATAACATGCCAAGACAATTATTTCCTTGTTATTTAGGTATGAAACGGTTTAATTCTGATAAAGAAAGGTGAAATTTGTACATCTGTATATAACATCTTTTTGTACATATAAATCTCTGGTTAAACATTAACATCCTTTACACACTTTCTTCAGAATCAGAAAGAGCTTTTATTGCCAAATATGCTTGCGCATACAAGGAATTTGTTTTAGTGTCATAAGCTTCCAGTTCACAGAGACAACAACGACACAGACAATAAAAATAAGATGAGAATAAAAAAAATACACAAATATAAATAAACAAAATAATAATTGAAACAAATGATTGTATATACCGCTGTGCAATAGATGATAGAATAAAAGGATATACATGGAGGTGGTAGCAAATAAATATAAGGTCATTGCACATTGTTATTGCATAATGGGGAGGGGGCATTTAACTGTTCATAAGTTGGGTTGCCTGGGGGAAGAAACTGTTATAATAAATACATGTACTAATAAATACAACAACAGCTGAGAGTATTAACATTCTGAACACTGTAAGCACATCTACAAAAGTAAGTATTTCAAACAAGGAGCTGCTTAAAAGGATAGTTCTATGACTGTACCTGTATATACTTCCATACTACCCCCCCCCCAATACAATGGAAGTCAATGGGGACCACCAACTGTTTGGTTACCAGTCATTGTCTTCATCTTTTGTGTGAACTCAAAACACAAAGGACTGAGGCAGCGTCAGCTGGACTGAGGAGGAAGACTGAGGCGGCGTCTGCTGGACCGAGGAAGACTGAGGCTACGGCTGCTGAAACAGAGGAGGAAGACTGAGGAGGCGTCTGCTGGACCGAGGAAGACTGAGGCTACGGCTGCTGGACAGAGGAGGAAGACTGAGGCTACGGCTGCTGAAACAGAGGAGGAAGACTGAGGAGGCGTCTGCTGGACCGAGGAAGACTGAGGCTACGGCTGCTGGACAGAGGAGGAAGACTGAGGCTACGGCTGCTGGACCGAGGAAGACTGAGGCTACGGCTGCTGGACAGAGGAGGAAGACTGAGGCTACGGCTGCTGGACCGAGGAAGACTGAGGCTACGGCTGCTGAAACAGATGAGGAAGACTGAGGCTACGGCTGCTGGACAGAGGAGGAAGACTGAGGCGGCGTCTGCTGGACCGAGGAAGACTGAGGCTACGGCTGCTGGACAGAAGAGGAAGACTGAGGCGGCGGCTGCTGGACAGAAGAGGAAGACTTGAGGCGGCGTCTGCTGGACAGAGGAGGAAAACTGAGGCTATGGCTGCTGGACCGAGGAAGACTAAGGCGGCGTCTGCTGGACCGAGGAAGACTGCGGCGGCGTCTGGGAGGAAAGACGGCGGCGTCTGCTGGACCGAGGAAGACTGAGGCGGCGTCTGCTGGACCGAGGAAGACTGAGGCGGCGTCTGCTGGACCGAGGAAGACTGAGGCGGCGTCTGCTGGACCGAGGAAGACTGAGGCTACGGCTGCTGAAACAGAGGAGGAAGACTGAGGCTACGGCTGCTGAAACAGAGGAGGAAGACTGAGGAGGCGTCTGCTGGACCGAGGAAGACTGAGGCGGCGTCTGCTGGACCGAGGAAGACTGAGGCGGCGTCTGCTGGACCGAGGAAGACTGAGGCGGCGTCTGCTGGACCGAGGAAGACTGAGGCTACGGCTGCTGGACAGAGGAGGAAGACTGAGGCGGCGTCTGCTGGACAGAGGAGGAAGACTGAGGCGGCGTCTGCTGGACCGAGGAAGACTGAGGCTACGGCTGCTGGACAGAAGAGGAAGACTGAGGCTATGGCTGCTGGACCGAGGAAGACTGAGGCGGCGTCTGCTGGACCGAGGAAGACTGAGGCGGCGTCTGCTGGACCGAGGAAGACTGAGGCTACGGCTGCTGGACAGAGGAGGAAGACTGAGGCGGCGTCTGCTGGACCGAGGAGGAAGACTGAAGCTGGGTTGGTGCTTCAGCAAATTTGGACCACATTTTAAAATGGTGAAATCTGAAAGGGCAAAAAAAGAAAATAAGTTTGTTGAAAATTGCCTAAATTTAACCTTCACTTGTTTGCATTTTGCTCTGGACAGTCGCAAGACAGAATTTTCATCAGCACCATCCATGTGCAAGCACATTTTTTTTGTGATTTGAGCAACAAAGATCCATGGTTAAATGTGCGGAATGCAGAAAATGAAACATTCTACTACAAATTCACAAGCAATTAAATCAGCAGCATGCACAGTGCATTGCTGGCTGGTTCGGCACCATATTAAACTTTAACTAAAGTGACATAAGCAAAAGACAGTTAAACTCACCATGATGTTGCACTGCCCATTGAAAGTGATTTTTGATGTGATAATACATCAGTTGTGGCATACTGGTGTAATTGCAGAATGGGCACTCACTAGTGCAGTTTTTTTAAATACTGCCCACATTTCCCCTTGCTTAACACAGTTTTGTGCATTTTTGCAAGGGGAAATGGCTCTTAAAAGAGCTTTTGGGTAATAAAGTGAAGAACAACAAAAAAAGAGGAGAGAGATGGAGGGGTGGGGATGACAATGACAAGGATCTGCAAAAAGAAGGAAATACAGAGAATCAGTATTAGCATAAAATGTTTTTTACTCGTGCGGGGGTGTCCAAAGCCTCAACGCACCTGTCTAGAAGTTTATAGTATGCCTAATAAGATCTTGATTGGCTGGTTCAGGTGTGTTTAATTGGGGATGGAGCTGAACTCTGCAGGACAGTGGCCCTCCAGGAGCAGGATTGGCACCTGCTCTAGTGCATATACTGTATAGCAGCATAACAGTATGCAATATAAAAAACGAGCTCTACTTTCAAGGACTGTTAAATTAATCATACTTTTTGTTGAATTATTATTTTTAAATGTAGTTTACTGTTTATTTTAATATATGAATAACTAATAATACTACTACTACTACTACTACTAATAATAATAATAATAATATCTAAATATTTATCATTTAATTCACAGAAAAAACTATATAAATTTGTATAGCTATTATTAATATGAATTTGTCCTATATTACTTCTGCTGGTTCAGTTTTGCCACTGTATTTATTTTTAAGGGGTTTATTTTGGGAACACTATATTCTAATCATAATCCCACCAAAACCACACACACTAACGTTTCTAATGCTGCCTTCAAGTGCTCTCGGAATTATCTTAAATACGAGTTTCCTTGGTAAACATTGCACATGAATGCCCTCCCATTTCGAAACTTTAATGCGATGAGCTCGTAATCACAACTTCAATAGTGAGAACTATTAAATTTCCGACAGAACGTGAAGGCGGCATTAGGCCTACGATGCTTTTGGGAAACGCAGACCTGGTTATTTTAAAAGCAGACTTTCACACCTTGCGTGACATGGTTGAGTGAGTAAAGTTATGCGATTTTATTTTTAAACTACTTCATATTTCCTTTTAACAACACACTAAACGGCACTTCAGAATTTAAAATTGTAACTAAACAAATTAGACAAGAGATGTAGCTCACCTGTACTCACCATGCAGCGAAGAACAGCGTAAATGAAAAACCCTTAATGACTTGACGCCACTAACCAATGAGAACAGTTGTAGGCGGGACGAGACGTGCAGCCCCGCCCCAGATACAGCCCCGCCTCGATCTACGTCATTACTTTGCCACTAACCAATGAGAAGCATTGTGGGCGGGGTGACACGTGCAGCCCCGCCCCAGGTGCAGCCCCGCCTTGATCTGCAGGCTGCAGCCGGGTGCTTCTCGCGAAATAGCGCATTAAAAGATGGATTTAGATGACTTCAGGACACATATACAGGTACTGTCTCGTAAAATACTCCATTGTTCCATGTTTATGAATGAAGTTATTAATTTAAAATTGACTTATGGTGGGAAAGGGATCGTGTAAAAAGTCCACACATTTACCATAGTGTTACCATAGTAACTGTCGCTCGACGATGTCATGTGTAGTCAATGCACAGTGACCACAAAATATACCATGCTTCTCCCACCGTAACCGTAGTTTTACTGTGGTATTTCTAGTAAAATCTCAATAACTTCAATATTTACTGAGTTTACCTCAGTAACCGTAGTTTTACTGTGGTATTTCTAGTAAAATCCCAATAACTTCAATATTTACTGAGTTTACCTCAGTAACCGTAGTTTTACTGTGGTATTTCTAGTAAAAGCCCAATAACTTCAATATTTACTATGAGTTTACCTCAGTAACCGTAGTTTTACTGTGGTATTTCTAGTAAAATCCCAATAACTTCAATATTTACTGAGTTTACCTCAGTAACCGTAGTTTTACTGTGGTATTTCTAGTAAAAGCCCAATAACTTCAATATTTACTATGAGTTTACCTCAGTAACCGTAGTTTTACTGTGGTATTTCTAGTAAAAGCCCAATAACTTCAATATTTACTATGAGTTTACCTCAGTAACCGTAGTTTTACTGTGGTATTTCTAGTAAAAGCTCAATAACTTCAATATTTACTATGAGTTTACCTCAGTAACCGTAGTTTTACTGTGGTATTTCTAGTAAAAGCTCAATAACTTCAATATTTACTATGAGTTTACCTCAGTAACCGTAGTTTTACTGTGGTATTTGTAGTAAAAGCCCAATAACTTCAATATTTACTATGAGTTTACCTCAGTAACCGTAGTTTTACTGTGGTATTTGTAGTAAAAGCCCAATAACTTCAATATTTACTATGAGTTTACCTCAGTAACCGTAGTTTTACTGTGGTATTTGTAGTAAAAGCCCAATAACTTCAATATTTACTATGAGTTTACCTCAGTAACCGTAGTTTTACTGTGGTATTTCTAGTAAAAGCCCAATAACTTCAACATTTACCATGAGTTTACCTCAGTAACCATAGTTTTACTGTGGTATTTCTAGTAAAAGCCCAATAACTTCAAAATTTACTATGAGTTTACCTCAGTAACCGTAGTTTTACTGTGGTATTTGTAGTTAAAGGACAGTAACAACAATACTTACCATGTTTTTACCACAGTATCTGTTTTTACTGTATACTATTTTTAAAGCACAGTAAACACAACGCTTTCCACACCTTTAAGATGTTTTTCTGAAGTAATTGTAATTCAATATTTTTTTTTCTGTCTTGCAGTAACGTCAGATTACATACTCCAGCAGCTCTTTTAAGAAGCCATCTCTTGTAAAGGTTGTCTCTCTCTCTCTCTCTCTCTCTCTCTCAGCTTTTCCTTTCCTATTTTTCCAAACTGTAATCTGTAATTCATTAACACATATTTTGCTCTCTGTGGTTTATTTCTATGGTTCATCATGGCATATTTTTAAAACTCAGAATCAAATTTTGACCAGTTCTTTCAGAAAGCTGCTGGAATTAACAGGGAACTTGAACTCGAAGCTCCCAATGCTGATCTTGAAGAAAGGTTGAAGAAAGGGTCCTTCAAAGGTTCAGCCCTTCACAGGTTTTGTTGAACACTTTTAGTAATAACTGATTTGCTTTAATGAACACATCCTTATATTATGTGTTGATCATATCTTTCATTATTGTCCTTCTCAAATATTTTGCTCACAGATCATTTTTAACACACTGTCTCAACATGTATATATTTCTCTTCATTTCAGTTGAAAGGGAAGACCAAAGAAGGCCTGTCATGGGATTTGAATTTGGCCATACTCAAAAAAAAAAAAAGTCAAAGTCAGCTTTATTGTCAATTCTGCCACATGTACCGTACATACATACAGAGAATTGAAATTGCGTTACTCTCTTACTCCCTGGTGCATACAGATAACACTAAACACAAACAGTAGAACGCAAAAATACAGATAAGTACAAATCTATCTATATATATATATATATATATATATACACATACACATACACACACACATACATACATACATACATACATGCACACACATACACACATACATACACAAAAATGCAACTATTACAAATATACAAATAAGGACATGTAGGAAAAAAATAAAACATTAAATAAAGAAAAGAAAAATAATAATATAAAAGAAAAATGGATAAAGTGGCATAGGGCACATGGCAGATAGTGCAAATCAGTGAGATAAACAAACAAACAAACAGTGCAGAATATAAATGGTGTAGTGCAAAGAGCTTATCAAGACTATTTAAAGTGACAAGGAGCAGTCTTTTTTATTCAGACTGCCAGAAGAGGTAGTTGAATGAATGAGGTCAGTCCAATGCTGTACAAGTGACCGGTGCTTGTCTCAGTGTGTTGTGAGTGTGAGTGTGTGTGTGTGTGAGTGTGGGGGGGGGGGGTGGTGGTGGTGGGGTGGGGGTCCGAGTTCAGTGATTCGTGGGGTAAGAGAGGGGAGGGGGGGCAAGGACGGGAGGGAGTTCAGCTTCCTGACAGCCTGGTGGATGAAGCTGTCTTTCAGTCTGTTTGTCCTGGCTTGGAGACTCCTCAGTCTCCTCCCTGATGGTAGCAGACTGAAGAAGTTGTGTGTCGGGTGGGTGGGATCACCTGCAATGCTGAGGGCTTTGCGGGTGAGACGGGTGTTGTAAATGTCCTGGAGGGAGGGGAGAGAGACACCAACGATCTTCTCAGCTGCTCTCACTATCCGTTGAAGGGACTTGCGGCAGGACGCGTTGCAGGCGCCATACCACACAGTGATGCAGCTAGTCAGAATGCTCTCGATGGTGCCTCTGTAGAAGGTGCACATTTTGTGTGTATTTAAATGTCTGAAACCTAAAATATGCATTATGTGGTTAAGAACACTGCATAGTTGTGATAATGACAATGGCAGTGCATATTTCTCTCTGGCTCAGCGCCAGCCAACGCGTGAAACTACAGTTTGAATTTGGCAGTTATGCGACGTCACCGAATGTTCTAAATCCCATATGTGGGACAATTATTTTTATTAAAAGTATCCATGTGTACATTACTGTGTTATCTTGTCATATGGCTCACATGGTAAAATCCATTTAATGAATTATAGTTTTGAAATAATTTCCTCTTTCTTCCAACAACATAATATTGTTACATTGTAAATCAGATATACAAAAAAGTTAAATAGAAAATTGCTTACCTCAATGTCACTGCAAGTTTTTCCTTTGGCCCAATTGGTGTCCGGTAATTTATAGACATCCCTGTGATGTCAGGTCCAATAATTGACAATAGGTCCTCCATTTGCTGTGTACTCATTCTGAAGTACTGCAGGTGCTTTTCCGGGCTTATTTGCAGCTCCTGAACAAGGTGGTGGTAAACGCCAAATTGTGTCCTTTTTTCATTTAGAGGTTGTACCCAAATGCGATTGACTCTTTTGTTTTTTTTTTTGTATATGTTACATAAGTTAATTATACACCCACATTTATGTCTGATGCATTTTTCTTGGCAACTTGGGAATACACAGCCCTGTATATATATTTATTTCTAGGACTATACAAACACACCATGGTATTATCTATGATTTTCTTTATTTTCATCAGATGAATTATTATTTTGTACATTGTGCGTTACAATTATCATTGTGCAATATTCTTTATTACCATAAAATTTAAAATATAAAAAAATAGATATTATAAACTGAAACCTAAACTAAAATACAGTACATTTGTTTCATTGAAATAAAAACTTTACAAGGCGTTTGGTTAGGTTTTCACTCAGGCTGGCTGGCTAACTTTAGCTAAACAATATTGCTAACGTTACTATGTAACATAGTTGCCTAGACAACAGATACAACAAAACAATAACCGACTTTTCATAACACAGATTATTTTCATTGATTAACGTTAAAAACTCAGCTATTATCAATTAAAATAATATATTTAAAATAATAATAATAAATGAAGTTAAAACTCACCCATCTTGCAGCTCAGAACTTGATTCGAAATTAAGCTGGCGCGTATAGAATGTGCGCGTCAGGTGTGCGATACCTCGAGTTGTCCTAGATGCTGCGCTGCGCTGCGCTGCGTTTCTCGCCCGGTGTGCGACCCCCTTTACTCCCAGGGGCACGGAAATAAAAATCCCATATGTGGGACCATACAGCTCAAAAGGTTAATTTGAGTTCCGAAGATGAACGAAGCCTTATGGGTTTGGAGCGACATGAGGGTGAGTAATTAATGATTTTAATTACACCCCATTTTGGGGTGAACAACCCTTTAATGTAATAATTTAATAATGTTATAATTTCTATAATAATTAATATAATAATTTCTTAATTCAAAATAAAATATGAATAAATCCATGGATTTATGGTAGGCTATGTGGTGTGTAGGTCCTGATTTTTTTGTAAGGGCATCTCTGATAATCCCAGTTTGCTATGGTCACATGCAGGTTTGTTTACACATTAAACTCGTGGCCATGGCGTCGTTCCCTCAACATAAGAAGTTGTGGCCACGAGAAATGGATGTCGTTCCCTCAACATAGCATCTTGTGGCCACAACATGTTACCGCGACAAAAAATCTCGAGGCCACAACATATTATCATGTTCCCACGAGGTAATGCCACGACAAAACTAGTGAACCGAATATGTCCCTGGCTTTCTGTAGCTCAAATAGTAGAGCATGGCGCTAGCAACGCTAAGATCATGGGTTCGATTCCCAGGGAAAGCAAGAGCTGATCAAATGTAAAACTGTAACTTGAATGCAATGTAAGTCGCTTTGGATAAAAGCGTCTGATAAATGCATAAATGTAAATGTCCCCTCCTGGTCACCGTAGATTACTTCAATAATTGTAATAAAGATATTTTTCTTGAGCTTTTTCTTATTATAGATAATTTTTCTTAAGTGTAAATTATATACAGGACTAAAATGATTTTGAGGTAAGAAAGTACAATTTTAAGTTTATCATTTTGTTTTCACATCTTTTTTTTTGTTTCAATAATAACTGGCTGACTGTACATCATCTGATTGCAATAATTTTATCTTGTAGATTAGATTATTTTAAAGCTTCTGATTGGAAAAATATTATATTTCAATGTCTGAAGCCCTCTGAGACTTTTTTTTATTGTTTTACTGTCATTAACAGAAGAGGACAGTACTAACATTTGTTACAGAATTACAGCACCTAGATTACAGCAGTATTCATATTTTCATAGCATTAGAGGTGAATTATAATTAAGTAATTGCCATAAGAGTATCATGAGAACATAGTAATATTTTGTCTAATTAAGCTTGTGTGTTAAGTTAAATGTTTAAATTTTATATGCAATAGGTTATTTCAGGACAAGAAATAATTATTACCTATGTACACAGTTAATGAGGTACTTGCTTAAAACAGCACAACAACAATAAACAGACACAAAGTAAAACCTGCGCAATGCAAAATGCATAGATCATCACCTACAGGGAATATTACATCTCCATCACTCACGAGAAAGTTCCTGAACAGCTCATAAATGGTTTGATTAAATATAGTACAATTTATAAATGGTAATGGTAATACTGTAAAATGTTCAGTTTGTTAACATTAATTAATGCATTAATAGGCATGAATATTTTTTTAATCACGTTTCAAATTAAAAAGTGGAAAGATTCTAAAGAATATTGATGTTGATTGTACATCTGTGTGCCTGTGTGTGATACAAGACAACAGTAAAAGAGTTAATAATGAATGAAATCCTGTGCAAATATTACAACACTGCTCTGACAATCTATTTTAATTAAGGCTGCCAGTCGATTACATTTTTTTTATCTAATTAATTACATGATGTGTCAATTAATTAATCTAATTAATCGTAAATTACATTTGGCTGGGAAAATACCCCCAAAGATTATTTAAAGCTATTTTTGCGTTAAATGAAAAAGTATTGAGTAGACATTACAAATAATAGCTTTAGAAAGAAATATTTTATTTGATTCAACATAAAATTTATTACACATAAACATTTAGGCTACAACGGAACATATAAACTATGGAACATAAAAATAATTTGCTCTGGCTGCTTGTGTGATATCGCTTATCATATGATATAAATATGAGACAAATACTCATACAGGAGCATTTTTGCCCCAATGTCTTGAATTTTATGGCATAACTGCATTTATGGAGTTGTTACCCTGCATCATATTTTGTCAACAGTCAACTGTATGAAATGTAAGATGACGAACAGGTCTGGGGGCGGGGCCAGTGCGTTAACTACGTTAAAATATTTTAATCGCGTTATTTTTTCATAACTAATTAATTAAGCTATTAAAAAATATATTTACATTATCTGGATGAGCCAAAGAATTATATCCTTTTGTGAATGTTTTTTTATAGTTTTATTTTCACTCAGATGTAAAGGCACTGGACCAGGAAGCAGCTTTCAGTTTCGACTCTGTGAGTGTGGGAGGGGAGATATTACACCAAAGACAACTCAACATGGAGGAACCCGTCCACTTCCTGCTGTTCAAATAATGCTGAAGATAGTCTCCTTCATGAAATGACTCTTTCAGATCATTCTGGAATCTGACTGATTGACATCAAGCGATAAAATAGAGGAGGATGAAGAAACGAAGCTGTAAGAAGAGACAGCAGACGGGGTCGTCCTCTCATTCTACACCTAAGAAGAAGAAACGAGTCAAGAGACAAAACTGCCCCAGTAAGTCCAGAAACTATTGTTTTACTAATATAATGACAAAATAGTGATGAATCATGAAAGTGTTCCTGTGGCTCAGTGGTAGAGCATTGCGTTAGCAGCGCAAAAGGTTGTGGGTTCGATTCCCAGGGAGCACACATACTGATAAAACATGTATAGCCTGAATGCACTGTAAGTCGCTTTGGATAAAAGCGTCTGCTAAATGCAAAAATGTAATGTAAAATTAATCAAGTCGATGTTTTACGCTGCCAAATATGTTATTGAGAAGTTTTTTTCTTCTTTACCTAACTGATTTTGATTTTACTTGTTTCAGAATCATCTTCAGGACAAAAAAACACTCAAAACAAATCTCAACTTCCTGTTACATGTGGCTATAAAGAGGGTGTCCTGTATTTGAAGAAATATCATGATAGTAAGTGCAAAAACGTTTCTACATGTTAAAGAATTGGGTGATGTTTATGAAGAGCTACACGTTTTTGAATGTCTCAAGATCGTAATTCTGGAGCATTTAGAGCATCCAGATGAAACAAAGTCCTTCCAGTAGTGGTTGATCATAGACCATTTTTCTGTCTTCAGAGCAGAAGTGCATCTTCAGTGAGGAACAATGGTTCAAGCCCACTGAGTTTGAGAGGTTTGGTATGAAGGAGAAGAACAAAAAGTGGAGAATCAGCATCCTTTGCAGTGGGATTCCCCTCCAGAAGCTCATAGAGGTGCATAAGACCGGTTTCAATAACAGTTTTAACTAATGCATTAAACTGGGGGGGGGGGGTCAATATGGACTCAATATGGTGATTCTGATCTGTTAGTAAAGAAACATCTAAGAAACACAAATTAAATAAATAACATTTACCTGAAATAAAAATGGACACAATGCAGATAATATAAATAACTACTGTCATATACAGTATAAATACATTTATGGCAAATTCTAACTTTGTTCTTTTTCTGTTCATAGGATGGATTTCTTCCAGCTACAACCTTTAAAAAAAGCAGGGTTCAGGATGCAAAGGTTTGGCTGCTTTTCGATCATTGTAGATCAGATTTCATGGAGGCCTTAGCCTTTCTAGGCCGAAGCTTTCAAATGTGACTTAAGAGTGACCAAGATGTTCATCAAATGTTCATCATGCACTTACATGTACTTAAAGTGTAAAGAAAGTACTGGTAATATAAGGTAACTACATGGGGTAGGGTCAGGTTTAGGGGTAGGTTCAGGGTTAGTACCTACTGTAGTTTTTACCTAGTTATTGTAATTACTATAATAAGTACATAGTATGTACATGAGTAACAGGACTGTAAAATAAAGTGCTACCAAAATTTCTCCTTTTGTGTTCTGCAGAAGAAAAAAAGCCACGTGGGTTTGCAAAAACAAGGTGAGTAAATGGGACTTTTTGGAGGAACATTCCTTTAAATAAAATCCTTACAACAGTTATTCAGAATAAGAAAGTCTTTATATTCTGTTTAGTGAATATTTGTGTATTTGTTGTAGAATCACATGAAAAGATGGAAGACAATCAAGACGACGATGATGATGATGATCATGATGACGCTATTGACATGAGCGTGTTTGAAGGTCCAGTCCTACCTGTTACCTGTGGTTCTGATTCTGGCATTCTACACAAGTATCGATTTTCCACAGGTGTGTGACTGGGAATGCTTTTATAACAGTTGCTATGAATATTAATATATTGTCAGTGTTTTACATGCACAACTATAAAAAAATTTGAAGACAATTTATCTGTTTCTCACAAGCCAGGCTCATTGGAAATATGTGACTCTGCCTACATTTCTGCAAAACCTGAGATACCTTGCTGAGGGTATATTTCGCTGCACTTTTTTAGATGACACCTCCACAAGAGGCGCTATCAGGGTATTTGTAGGCAGAGTCCCGTATTGCTTTTTCTCTTACATATTAACAATGAATGTAAATGCACTGCTTGACTGCAGTGGTACAAGACTTTTGCACTCAGTATTGTCTTTATCTCAGGGCATGGTAGGAGATGCATAAGAACAGAGAACTGCTGGCTGACGCCTGAGGATTTCGTCAAATTGAGCAAACCAGATGGAACATGGAAGAAAGACATTGTGTCCCATGGAATGCCTCTTGGGAAGCTTCTAACGGTAAAAGAAAATACTAAATAGTGAACATTTAAAATTTGAATTTTGAAAACAGTGGCTATCAACAAACAAGGTGATCACATTGTGCCACGATGACCCCGTGAGGGTCCTTTAACATTGTTTTATATTCATATTAAATCCTACGAAAACCTTTTTCTTCTGTTGAATGTTGGTAACCAAAAAGTCAATAGTAGCCATTGACTTACATATTCTTCTTTTTCATACTATGCATGAATGAATGCTGTCTGTTGGCATGGCAGCGTCTGATCAAAAGTTTTTGCAGTATTCACAATACTGATGTGCTTTCACATACTTTCAGAAAAGAGTTTTGGAACCACATGCAGTCAACTGTGATTGTGAGATCTGCCAAGAACTGGATCAGAACCTAGTAAGAACATCACTCACAATTACAGTCATGTCAAAGCATCAACAAGACCACCAAAACTCATCACAACTGCTGACATTTGAAATTATTTTTACAATGAGCTTCATAACAGTATAGTTTATTTCTGTATGAACTCTTGTCCCAGCTGAATGATGACGTGTGTTTCGTGTGTCACTCTGACGGAGAGCTCGTTTGTTGTGACGATTGTCCACGAGCTTTTCATTCACGCTGTCACCTACCAGCTCCAGGCGGAGACTCACCTGGGTGAGAGAGAGAGAAATCATGCTGGATTAGACAGACTAAACATGTGACTTTGTGTAACACTGTGTGTTTTGTGTGTACAGAAGCCAGTGGAGCTGTACATTTTGTGTGATGAAGAATGTGAAAAGTTCTAGTCAAAGGACCCAACAGGATGTTTTGAGCAGTCCAGTGTCTCAGTACACACTGGTAAAGTTTATGCAATTTTTTTAGCCCATAAAATGGAAGTCAGTGGGGTCCAAAACAACATTTCTTTCATTGTACAGGGAAAAAAATTTAACACTTATAGGTATGTTTGTTGTTTGTTCTAGCACTGCCAATACCTGCTGTTACACTTGCTACGTGAGAGCAAGACTGACCCCTGCGCCAATGTAAATATCACCTGCCTGTGTGTCTGTCCTGTTCTGGATCATTGAAATATTTAAAGCTCTTATACATGGAGTACATGAATGTGACGTCTGCACTGCTGGTGTCCAGGTTCCAGGATACAGTGAGAACATCTGTGGTCCCATGATGCTGGGCAGAGTGAAGCTGAACTTGGAGAATAATGACTATCAAACAGTGCGAGAGTTTATCACAGCTATTGAATACGTTTTCCACCACTGCACCGCCAACAGGGTGAGTTTGGAAATGTAGCTAATCAATTTATATGTCTTTTTTCCATAGACTAAATTCAGTCTTTTTTTCCATTTCTTTTCCTGTAGGATGATGACTTCAGTAGAATGACCTCTAGGCTCAAGGAACTGTTTGAAACGGTCTTTAAGCTCCTGTAACATCACGCCTTAAAAAGAAGTCCTTTGTTAGAATTGATGGTAACATTTGTGTGTATTGTACAGAAATTATAAATAAAGAAACAAAATATTTAGACAAGATCACAAAGGCTTTCAGTTATAAACAGTTACTTACAGTGCATTCAACTCACCACCTTTTGAAAAGAGGGGTTTAATTCCAAATATGTAATTTACATGATTGGTCCAAAACCAATGAGTTTTTGTTGTTGCTGTTGTTGTTTGTTTTGAGGTGGTGAGGTGGGGAATATTTATTAGTATTCTTATTAAAGTATAAATAAAATAGAGTTTCAGTTTAGGCAAAGGTACAATGTTATCTCATATAATAGAAAAAGAGAAAGTCTCTGTCTGTGTGTGTGTGTGTGTGTGTGTGTGTGTGTGTGTGTGTGTGTGTGTGTGTGTGTGTGTGTGTGTGTGTGTGTGTGTGTGTGTGTGTGTGTGTGTGTGTGTGTGTGTGTGTGTGTGCTTCAGGTCATTAAATAGGCTGAACTGACAGTACAAAATAATCATCCAAAGAAATTGATGGCCTTCCTTTACCTGGACCAATTTGCAGCACAGCCCATAACCATCAGCAAAAGTATTATGTATATTATTTTTGTGAATGTTTCATCTGTTGTTTTTATAGTTTGATCTTCAAACAGATCCACACTTCTGTCCCTCATCTCTCATTTGATCCTGTCAAAAAAATAAATATGGCACTACCTTGGCTTTTCTGTGTTTTTCTGTGTCAAGAGAGTGTGCAGGAGGGAGATTAACCAGACAGATCAGGGTGGAGGAGTCCCTCCATTTCATGCTATTCAAATAGTGCAGATAATTCTTTTATAAAATTACTGTCTTGCAAATGATTTCTAATGTCAGTTTCCAATTCTCAGAGTTTGCTTCCCTTTGTGTGCCAGTGCATAGGGTAGAGAGGGGGGAAATGCAGGCCTTAACGACTCATTTTTTTTTCTGTGAAACAAAAGTTAACTATGTCCAGAATAGTTATTATAGTTTTAGAGGCAATGACTTAGGCCTAAATTATAAACATAGTATGAAAAATGTCCAGAGGTTTAATGTTAATAGATTTTTTACAAAAATTTAATTTGTACAAAGGGGCGTTTTGCCCCACAGGTGGGGTAAAATGCCCCCCAGTCTGGCAAAGCAATTTGTTTTATACATTTACAGCAAAATCAGAGTTACAGGCAGTATTATCTTAACATTAAAAAGATTGCAATCAGTATTTATGAATTACCAATATAGCCTATATAGCCAATTTTAAAGATATTCTTAGCTGATGTTCCTTAGCTGTAATTTTAAATATAAAGTCCAGATATTTTTATTCAACCACCTAGTTAGAATACATTTGATGGAAAAACAAAGGATTTAATGTTCAGAACACAGTAACTACAGTAATTAAGCCATGCCCACTGGGGGCGTTTTACTCCACAGACTAGGTTTGACAATAAAATTCTGTCATTCTGAAAATAGGTTAATTATATGTTTCTTAAATAACACGTAGGCTACTCCCTACATCCCTTATTCTCATATCATATATAGGCCGCCTAACTGTGATATTCTAAAAAAAAAAAAAATATATATATATATAAAAAAAAAAAATTCTTACTGCTGAAAATTAGATCATTTACTCACTGTGTTTTCTCTCAGGTACATCACCAGTGTCAACATCATAGTGAATACTTCTGCGTCACTATTGTCAACGCAGTCCATAGCAACAACAAAAATCTATCTTGACTTCATCTAGTGGTTATTTTGGGGGAAACGGTATGGAGGCGTTTTCCCCCACTCGAATACACGCTTTGAAACATTTTAAGGTAAGTTTGCCTGCACCAAAGTAAACACAAAAGAAAAGGGTCAAGAAGTCCCACTTCGCACAGCCCTGACGGGTTTGACAAGAGCTGGAAAAAAATGGTTAAGTCTTCGTTTCGTTTCGTTACTGTAAGTTTCATTTCTGCCTCAGTGTGCGATGTGAGGCGAATGAGGAGAGATCAGTATCCTCCAGACTCTGGAATCATCAGACGGTACGTTTGTTATACTGATTTTACTTTAATTTATAATTTTCGAATACCGATATTTTATATGTATCATGTTTTTTTGCGATTTGGTACATTGTCTACTTTATATAAGGGTATTTTTAAACATTTTAGAAATGATAAAAGTTTTAAAGTTACCGCATCAGTCCGTTGCTCACGCGCTTTTTATTGGTATCCTCGCAGCCAATGTATTTTAAATACCAAATGCATTAAGAAAAAAAAAACTTAAGTAAACAATTGCAGTATATGAGTATTGAAACAGCATCTCAATAAGTTAAGACAATTCCAAAGCCACGAGCAGAAGTTTCTAAGATGGATAATTCCTTAAAATGTTTGTTAATAATTTATGGCAGAGGCAAATAGCAATGGATTCTATTCACACCAAGTGAAAATAGCAGTATTTTTTAAAGATATGCTATTTACACTAAGTGCAAATAGCTATAGATTATATTTACACTATGTTAAAATAGCAAGATTTTCTGCTATTTATACTACTTATTGCAAATAGTGGCAATTATCTGCACCTCAGTATTGTCGTACATTATAAAACAGTACGCACTAATAACGTATTGAGTGCAAATTATAGTTTTAATTCAAATTATTAAATGCATGCCACCTTATTGGAACAATAAAGCCCTCCCTACTCCTACCCTAACCCTATCCGATACTCTTATTTTCAACTTTTTTATTATTTCCTTCATTTTTATTTAAAATAAATGCCTTTCTGATGCAATATGAGATTTGAAAAGGGAGAAAAAAGGTTTGGCACATGGCAGGCTCGAACCCGGGTCGACCGCGTCAAAGAGCATGTATTTTACCACCTGCGCCACTGAAACTGATACTGAATCAGCGCCTTTTTGTAATGTTGACTAACTCAATTACTTGTTAGTGGGCGGAGTTAGTGTAAATAGCCTTTGCCAACAAGACGGGCTATTTGCATTTAGTGTAAATAGACACTCCGGTAATTTATTATGTTTACGTTTGATATCTCAAACCAGTAGGCTATAGCAGGTCCAACAATCTGCTTTCTCCAGGGCCCTCTATCTCACTCACAGCAAATAGTAGTACAAGTCATCAACACACAGTGAAGGATACAAATGAATTACCCTCAAACATTACCAATGAAAATGAGGGAAGCTCAGGTTGCCCTTCTTTTATTTGCCTATGTGGGTGTGGTTAATAGACTGGTGTAATATAATAGACTGAACCAGGAAGATGTCAGAATATTTCATTTGGCTGTGTGGCAAAGGTAAGGTGGCAGGTGTGTTGTATTTCAGAATATTATGCTATTAACAATGATGGTCACTGTACACATACTTTTAATCTGTGGTGATTAAGAGCTTTATGTAAATAGCCAGTTTTAAAAAAATGAAGTTTAGGTTCCATAAAAATCGCTTTGGTGAAATTTAAGTGAACATTTTTAAAATGTTACAATTACAGTTGAGGTGTTATACATTAAATGATGTCAGTGGCATTTTCTTAAGAGTTAGAGACTCTTTCTCGAAATTTGATTAGTAGACGAGTGTTGATTGTAAGAGAGTGTTTCATCTGTAAGCAGATGACAGAGTTGATCTGGATTTGCAAGCATTCATATCATGTGACACATAGTAATGCATGCAACTGCACACCCTATTGTGTTTGTATTTGATGTGCTTATCGATTTATAGAGTATGAATCATCTTTTAGTAAATCAGCTTTTGATTTTGTTTACATGTATCAGATTTTAAAAAGTTTTTTCTTTCTTTGCCTCACTTTTTCTCAGTGAGTCACAGTGCTCTCTGATGGATTTATCCTGATTTAAGCTGGAAAAGGGATCAATCTGATCTACTGTAGGACATAGGTATCATGGGTAAGCAAGCAAATCCATAATCATCATCTTAATGTCCAATTTATTGAACACGTCGTCTTTGCACATGCAAGCTAAAGTATTATATTTTCGTGTAACAGGTTCTTACTTGTCAAAGGCTGATAATAAAGACGATACAAAAACTTCTGCACATTGTCAGGAATCAGTACTAAAGAAAAGAAAGAGTAATGAGTCATTCCAAGAGAGTAAGTGCAATTTCTTTTTAACTTACATTTTGTTTTAATGCATATCAAGAAGGAGGACCATGAACTCATTTGCACTGACAGATTTCACAAATATTAAACACCATATTTCTAAATATTGTTTTTATTCATGAGTTTTTTTTCATTTAACAGACGCTTTTATCCAAAGTGACTTACAATTGAGGAATACAACAAACGATTCATCATAAAGAGGCAAATAAACATAGGAAGTGCTCGTAATATAACGTTTCAGGCATTGTTCAAATTAGTACAAGCTAGATAGAGAGAGATTAAGGAAAGAGAATGCAAAGTTTTTCTTTTTTTTATTTATTTAGAATGAAGTCAAATGGTGATGAAAGAGATGACCCAGACAGCAACATAGTTTTGGCCCAGATTCAGCCCACATCTGGCCCGTGTCAAATCCATGCGGGCCGGATGTGGGCCGGATCTGGGCCGACACTGCATGCTGTCTGGGGAGTTTTCAGCTGTCGCTTGAAAATTGTCGGGCATTCAGGATTCCTGATGGGGGTGGGAAGATCATTCCACCAGCCAGGAACGGTGAACGAAAATGTTCTGGAAAGTGATTTTGTGCCTCTCTGTGATGGTACCACGAGGCGTCGCTCACTCGCAGATCCCAGACTTCTGGATGTAGATTCTTAAGAGTGAGTGGGAGTAGGCGGGTGCTGAGCCTGTGGCTGTTATACGCAAGCATCAAAGTCTTAAACTTGATGCGAGCTGCAACCGGTAGCAAGTGCAGTGAGATAAAGAGAGGTGTGTGTGACATAGGCCCTTTTGGGCTCGTTGAAGACCATACATGCCACACATTATCGACAACGTTGACAATAAAAAAAAATGTCAACAAATATTTTTGGTGTCAAGTTGTCGTTTGATCTCAAATTACCTAATGTAAGAGCCTGCAACAATACGGTTAGACCAGTGTGGCGCTGTAGTGCAAGATTGTAATTCAGTCCTCCTGGATGCAATTCAAGAGAAGAAGGCACAGTGCTTCAGAGTAGGGATGGGCGATACCACTGATTTTGTTTTCGATACGATAGCGATACTTTTAAAGGCCAGTATCGTCGATATCGATACAGATACGATACTTCTAAACTGAACTTTTAAATTATGAAATTTATTAAGTTATTAAGAGTAAAATGGGTAATGATACCCACTTAACTTTATTTTTGAAATGCATTTTAACATTCAGTATGCCTTAATTGCAACTTATTAGGTTATATTTTTGTTTACACGTGGTTAAAATATGTTTATTGTAGTGTAACCATGGAAATCTACAAATACTCTAATTGTCACTTTAGTAAAACCATGGTTCATTTTCATTAGGGACTGCCAGTGGCAGGCTGTTGCACGCATAAAATACTTTTTTTATTATTCAGACAGTGTATGATTTATATTACATTACAGAATAGAACATGATCAATATGAACTTTTAATATAGGCTATAATTTAAATAAATGTTATTGCACAAACTCTATAGGCTACCATTTCAGTTTGTTTATTGTGAAATAACTCAAACATACATGTTTTTTTCTGTCCTCTGGTAAGCATTGTTCTGGGCTGCCGTTCCCAAAAACATCAATGCTTTCTTATGAAACACAGCCCTATTTTAATGCTCTGTAACAAGTGAGTGAATGCTCTCTGTGATTGATTGGTTCTGCCTTGCAACATTTGCATGTGTTCAGATGAGCTGGAAAATAGTTCTATCCTAGACAGTTATTCGCTAACATAGGTTATTCATCCAATTCAATGCATATTGTAAGCATTATTTTTTTTTGTTAAATAAAATTACTGATAAATATAATACAATTTTGTATCAATATTTTTTATTTGAGTATCAATATTTTCGATACTCCCATCAGTATCGATATATATATATCGATACTTAAGGATTGATACGCCCATCCCTACTTCAGTGCAAACACATGAATATAGTATGTAAATATATGCTGCGCGCTTTCCTCTCAATAACAAAATCTCTCTCTCATCTGGCGCTACGGACCCAGTGGTCCCTGGCCTCTACAACCATCCTCTTCCATGCTTGCCGCTCGAAATTGGGCCGCAGCCCTGTGCTTCTCATATCCCTTCTCACTGCATCGGCCCATCGGTTTCTAGGCCTTCCCCATGGCCTGGTACCGAAAGGCTGTGCCCTGAATACGCTCTGTGCCAGTCGTTCCTCACCCATCCTTCTAGGTGCCCATACCACTGGAGGCGCTGAAGCCTAACAAATGTTGATAGTGATGCCTCCTGATACAGTGCTCTCAGCTCCTCATTCCTTCTCATCCTCCACTGTCCACCCTCATTCACAGGTCCAAATATTCTCCTTAGTACTTTCCGCTCGAACATATCCAGCATGTCTGCGGACTTTTGTTGAAGGACCCAGGTCTCACTCTCATATGAGACTACAGGTCTAATGAGGGACTTGTACATTCTGAGTTTGGAGGACCATGAGAGACTACGGCTTTTAAAAAGGCTACTGATAACTACAAAGCTACAATAACAAAATAAACACAACAAAGACTGACAGAAGTGAGAAAGCAGCAGTTAAGAATGCATCTGATTACAGCGATGTGGATATTTGCATGAGCTCTGCAGTTTGGTATATTATTTCATTAAAGTGATTGGTTTGCAGAGACCAAAGCTTGATCTAGTTCAGGCCTGTTTTGATTACCATAACCCTATAAGGTATTTTAAGAGAGATTACATTGTGAATAAAATAGTTTATCCAAAAATAAAATGTTGTGTACCTTTATTTTGCTTCTTATCCATATGACTTACAAAAGAATGGCAGATTGTTAGGCAGGATTATGTGTCATTCAGTTTTTCATATGGCTAATTAATGGTGAATGAGAGAGTTTCTATGTCTGTCATCTCATATTGTGTGCCAAATATATTTATAATAATTGTAATTGATTTTCAAAAGCTGAAGTGATTACCTTTATTTATTTGTTAGAATATGTATAACTCAATAATTTAAATTGCAAAAGCTGAATAATCAAAGTCTACTGATTAATCAGTGAAATAATCGATGGTTAGTTGATTAGTCATTCTAATAATTGTTAGATTAATCGGTTATCAAAATAATTGTTTGTTACAGCTCTACTGCAATAGCATAATTACACTATACATAAATAGCAACAGCTGACTAATTCAAGACATTAATTAAATACTTCCAGAATTCAGAATTTAAGAATTCAGATTTTATGATTACACATGCTGTTCTTTTGGTTTGCTTAAGTGAGCAGCACATGTTGAGCAATTGTAATTGGTTTAATTTCTGTTACAGCAAACATCAAAAAACAAAGAAGTGACTTTGCACCAGACAGTAAGTACAACCGAATTACTAAACATTTGATACCTCCTTTTTCCATCAGAGTAATAGTCCAATGTATTATGTAAAAATTTCTGTAATAATTTCTTTGTTAAAAAAATTCTGAAAATAAAGCATAGTCTCATTTCAATAACAGGTTTTATATTATGGATTATAACAGATGTTTAACAAATGTTTACACACAGAAAACCTTTGATTTCTCTACTGTTTTGGCTTTTTATTTTTAGGCAGTCAATTTCAACTGAAACCAGGCAATAGCAAGGTAAATAAAATTGTATCTCACAAATTCACTACATATTTAGCAGATTATGAAATTAACACTATGCATGAAACAAAAAATAAATAAATTGATGATATACAGCTTCCCCTCTCAGTGACAGATTACATTTGATTTTTAACCTTAAAGGGATAGTTCATCCAAAAATGAGAATTTTGTCATTAATTACTCACCCTCATGTTGTTCCAAACCTGTAAGACCTTCATTCATCTTCGAAACACAAATTAAGATATTTTTTTATGAAATCCGAGAGCTCTCCGAGAGCTCTACTCTCATGAATGGCAGCAGGTTTGGAACGACATGAGAGTAATTAATGACAGAATTTTCACTTTCGTGTGAACTATTTCTTTAATTTGTATAGCACTGACATGCACCGTTTGTGAACTTCAGTGATTAGACTTAATTTCACATAAATTGAATACATTTAAATTGAGTTGATTAAATATGAATATGAGATATTAACAGCTCTTTTCTATGTTATCAGGGAAAAGACAATGAGCATGGAGTGGTGGGGCTAGACCAATATGAAGACAAGAAAAACTCCAAGCGGGAAAAAATACATCAACTCGTTGGTAGGCTTAATCTCTTGGGCAAGTACCACAGCAAAATAAAGTCACACGCCTTTCTGCAAGTATCTGCACCTTCATTGCAGAGGCATGAACCTTGTGAGGAGAGTAACTTGGTTCAAACTTATATACAAAGACTCATGATGACAGATTACAGAGCAAGATACATCCCAGTAAAAGAAAAACCCAGTGAGGTGTTCAACACACAAAGAACCATGGTGTTAGATACAGGAAAGACCAATGCTTTTGAGAAAATTTTCAAGAGGTCTGCACCTGAGCAAACAAATGAACAGAGTAGAAGACAGCCCATTCACCCAATGGACATTCAGATGATAGTGTACCTCTATGCAGATAATTTCCTACGTCAGCTCATGGTAACAAAACTCTCACAGTGTCAATATGCTCTTCCTCTGCTTGTGCCCAATCCATTCACCCAAGAGATTGAATTTCCCATGTGGACCTTCCGACAAATCAAGAAAAGCTGGAAGTCACACAAAAGAAACATCAGCAAAGACCAGGCAATCCACCAGGCTGAGACACCTATGATTTCATTTTTTAGGTTTTCAGAAGTTTCTGCATCCAAATCTGAATTAATGAACAACCTGATCAATGAACGGCATAACACTTTCTTTCACAGACACTGTTGTGGAAGCACCAAATCCCACCTGCTGATGGATGGAGTGGTTGAGATCGCCTGGTACTGTCCATCAGGAGATAAAAACGATAAATTCACAGACTGTGTTGCATTCTGTAATCTTCATGGTGATGCTCAAGCTAATGAGACACAGCTAAAAATTCTGACTGAAGAGTCCTCAATAAATGTAGTGCTTTTGCCAAATCTTGCTAAGAATGACAAAAGTATGGCAATGTTGGAAAAGCTCTACAACAGCACAAAGCCTCTCATTTGCCTTCTGACTGAAGATGACTCAGGTTTTTCCAAGCTGAAGGAAGGAAAATATAGAATTGGCCTGAAACAAAGAAATAAATCAGATATATCTGAGGATCTTAGAAGAGCCATCAAAGAGTGCCTCTCAAAACCACTGTCAGTTTTTAAACTTCTGAATGTATGCAAACACAAAGGAATCAAAGTGGATGAGAATGATGACGACTGCAGGAGGGGAAAGGAGACAGCAGAGTGGATGGTGAGACTACTGGAGGAAAAGGAACTGTCCAAAATCAAAGAAACATTTATGCCTTGTCAGGGAAAACTGTGGCATGACTGGTGTCTGAAGAACAAAGAACTACATCGACCTCAAGGGGATAACATTGAAATGCATGGTAGTCAGAAACTAACAGAAATGCACAAAATCCGTGAGCAGCAGAAAGCATTTGGCCTCAGTAATTTTATGAAGTTTTTTACTGAAAAGATTTATTGCAGAAATGCTGACGAGATGATGTATTTCCTTAAATGGCTTGGGATCCTCCTGGATGAGTATACTTCAGTAGACCTCTCCATACTTCATCATAAATATGATGAAAAATGGTCAAAAGTGCTGGATTTGAAAAAGAAACATGATAAATCTGAACATCTCACAGCAGAACAATCACAACTAGAGATGCTCTCTGAGAAACTGAATGCCGCAACATTTGGCTTGGAACATATACTTCGTGAAATTGGCCAGATATATGAATCAGATGTATCTGTAAAGAAAAATAAACGATCTGGATGTAAACTAGATGTCAGTTCTCTACCACAGACTATAGCAGAGCTCATGATCTCCGGATACCCACTGGAGCTGATGGACGGGGATGCAGCTCATGTGCCTCTGATTTGGGTTCAAGCAGTTTTAGATGAACTTATCAGAATCCTGGGAGACCAAAGAGTCTTTGTGTTGTCTGTTTTAGGGATTCAGAGCACTGGGAAATCCACCATGCTGAATGCCATGTTTGGACTGCAGTTTGCAGTCAGCGCTGGAAGGTGCACCAGAGGAGCCTTCATGCAGCTGGTCAAGGTGTCTGAAGAACTAAGAAAACAGTTAGACTTTGACTACATTCTTGTCGTAGATACTGAGGGTCTTCGTGCTCTAGAATTGGCTGGCAGGTCAACAAGAAATCATGATAATGAAATGGCAACGTTTGTTGTTGGTCTTGGAAATATGACTCTAATCAATATCTTTGGTGAGAATCCAGCTGAGATGCAGGACATCCTTCAGATTGTTGTTCAAGCCTTCCTGAGGATGAAGAAGGTAAGACTGAACCCCAGCTGCATGTTTGTGCATCAGAACGTTGGAGACATCACAGCAGGCGAGAAGAACATGGTAGGGAAAAGGCGCTTGCAGGAGAAACTAGATGAGATGACTCAACTAGCTGCTAAAGAAGAAGTCTGTGATGCAGAATGTTTCAGTGATGTCATTAAATTTGATATAAAGACTGATGTGAGGTATTTTGCCCAGCTCTGGGAGGGCAGCCCACCCATGGCACCACCCAATCCATGTTACAGTGAAAATGTACAGGAGCTTAAGGGCAAAATTCTCTCCCATGCCTCAAAAAGTAAGGGTGTCACACTGGCACAATTCAGAGATCGTATTGGAGACCTCTGGAACGCTCTTCTGAATGAAAACTTTGTTTTCAGCTTCAAAAATACTTTGGAAATTGTAACATACAGGAAATTGGAGGAGGAGTACGCAAAGTGGACCTGGAGTCTCAGAAGTGCCATGTTGGAGATTGAAGACAAACTGCGCAACAGAATCAACAACAGGCAACTGCATAAAATTGAGAGTAGAGAACTGGAAGAGGAGATGGCAAATACCCTTGAAGAGGTGAAAAGCTTCATGAAACATTACTTTGAAGAACACAAGGAAAAGGAGATGCTGATTCAATGGAAATTGAAATTTCAAGAGAAAATCAAGCACCTTTATGGGGAGCTTGTAAGAGATGCAAAAACTAAATTAGAGAATATAATCTATCAAAAGGAAGCTCTCACCAAACTGGATGGAGAGAAAACATTGCGTGAAAGAAGACTCCTAGAGAAGAGCAAAGAGCTTGCGTTCAGTCTTAAACACAGGGCTCTTGATGAGAATGAGTTGAGAAGACTGTTTGATTCAGTTTGGGAAAAGTGGGTCTCTGAGCTGACAGGAGATGTTCCACCTTTTAAAGAAATCAATATAGCACATGACATAATTACAATCCTAAATGAAATACATGAAGAAGCACTTGTGCGTGACAGATTCAATAAGTTTCAAAACATTGTTCAAGTGTCTGATTTCACCATATATGTAAATCCCATCAAAAAATCTAACAGAAATACCATTAACACTCCACTGTTACCACCGGAAGAACAAGAGTCAATAAAACAACTGATCCACAATGTCTTTCGTCAAACTGAGATCCGGGTGAAGTCGAAATCAGTTGCAAAAATTGGTTATAATTCAAGTTATATACAGGAAATTGCACAACTTGTTAAAGATACTATTGGAGGACACAAGTGCATGTACACAAAATATGAATTCAAGAAAGAGTTCATCGTTGATTTGACACTTTATATGTGCAAACAGGCAGGTATGAGTTTCGCAGAGCTTCATCAGGTTTTCAGAGAGACTAATGATCCCTGGATTTATTTAGAGAAGAAGAAACCAGAATACTACAGCGTCTTCCAGGGATTCTGCGAAGGTGCAACATCTGCTGCAGTATTTGGAGCCTTGATTTGTAGTGAGCTGAAAAAACCCATTCTCCAGAGTGTCTACAACAAGACTGCAAATGATCTAGCAGGAGAGATGCGCACAAATATTCCAGCTTTCAAAGGCAACAGGTCAAACCTGGAGAAACACATTCTAAAAGCACTAGCAGAGGAGGAGGACTTTTATAAATTCATGAAGTACATTCATCATCCCAGGGACCACTTTGAAGATTTCATCCAGTGTGAAGTTAGAGCATACATAACAGAGGGTAACTCCTCAACTCTCGCAATGATTAAGGGGAACATCAGACACAAGGAGCAATGTGTCATCACGGCTGCTGAAAGAGCAACTGCTGAAGTCCTAAGTACAGGTGGAGATGCAAATATGTGGCTGGATATATTCTCAGACTCTCTGAAAGACGAGCTTGAATACAATAAAGAACACCTCACTGGTAACTGCTGTCAGGACATCACTGACTTTGAACTTCTGGAAGAAGTTGTGAAAAGAAAACTTCATCCCATAATAGAAGAATTGAACAGATGCTTAACAAATCTCTCTGATATTGAAATGAAAATGTCCTGGAAACCACCAGATGAGATTTTGATTGACCATTTCTGCCAATGCTGCTGGGATCAGTGTCCCTTCTGTAAAGTTGTCTGTGTTAACACAATGGAGGACCATCCTGGAGATCATATTGCTCCCTTCCATCGTAATTGTGGGATGAAAGGGATGATTTACAGAGGTACGACTAACCTTTGCTTGGACTTCTGCACATCCTCAGTGGCAAGTGACACAAAGTCCTTTTTCCCAAAACGTAACTCAGATGAGACAGTTTTATGGAAGGAGTACAGAACAGCAGGTCCAGAGTTTGAGAACTGGTCCATCACACCTGATCTCTCAGAGCTGCCATACTGGAAGTGGTTTGTGTGTCGATTCCAGGATGATTTGGAAAAATATTATAACAAAACGTTCAGTGGTTGTGGTACAATTCCAATTGAATGGAGATCCTACACAAAAGAGCAAGCTTTGGAGAGTTTGGAGAAATACCTGTAAGTTTAATCACTGCCTTAATCGTTTTAATAAACTCAAACAGGAACCAAAGTTTCCTGTGAAGCCTGGTGCTTATTGCCAATATGTTTTCTTGTTCTCACCACTTACAGGCCTTTTTATAAAGAGATTTCATTATAATTAAAATTATGTAAGATTTGTAATTATTTTATACAGAATTATTATGTATACCATTAGTTGATTTTGGCGTTTCAATGGTTTTTTGTTTTTTTTCTCCTATTCAATTAAATCATTTGTAAGAAGTTTTGTTTACTTTTTGTAACTAGTTTTTACTGAAATTGTTATCTGTACCGTCCAACACATTATTAGAATTGCAATGAAACGAATGTATACTGCACTGTTTAATTCAGTAATTGTAATAAAGATAGTTCTTTTGAGATTTTTCTTTATGGAATGCCAAAGCTGCCTTAATTATAAATAAAGAAATGTATAAAGAAATGTAAAAAAGCGTGTTTCGTCTGGGAAGCGTGCGATCTGTGATTGCGTGCATTTGCCGAAGCTCGCGAAAGCGTGCACTCGCATTCTTCTGCGCGCTGTTTTTTTAGGTTTCACTTTCAACTCATACAACGCATGTTTCAAAGATTCAGGATAGAACGAGGCATCAGTTACTGTAGAAGATTTGTCGCCTCGCACCACTTCCCGTGTGGACAGTCACCGCATCAACTGATTATAATGTGTTCTCTTGGTTTAAACACGGCTTTAGATACGGATTAATCACACGTCTTAGGCTGAGTCGTCAACTGGAAATATCCAGAATTAGATCAACAGAAAGGTGTCCATGGGAACGGAGCTAGTGAAACCCATACGCCATGCATTGTAGCCTAAAACATGCTTAATATTTGCAACTGACATTAGCGATTGTATGCGGCTATGCGGCCGGCGCGTGCATATATAGGCAAACTAGGCAGCCGCCTAGGGCGGCAGCACAGTCAGGCCGGCAAAAAGGACAGATATTTTAGTTTATCTTTTGGGCATTCATTTGGAATTATTGCACTCATATCAACAAGTTATCACCCCTTAGTTATTCTAAATCTAAATTAACTTGCTTCATAGTAATGCCACTCCCGCCCCCACCGGAGCGGCGTCAATAGGCTACTCTACATGCAAAACATCCTAATGTACATTTATAAATGTCATCAAAACGAATAAAACTATCCAGACATGAATGACTTTTGCTGCTGGTGATGTTTGATGAGTTTTAAAGCCAGACACGCACTTCTGAAAGGTAAGATTATAGCTGGTAGCCTATGTGTGAGAGAAAGCGTGGGGGAGACAGATAATAGATAACACAAGAGTAATGTTATCTATTAAATAGGCCTACATACATCCAAACCGTGTTTTGTTTTGTTTTGTTTTAGCCAAGTAGAATACTAAATATTTAGCCTTTATCATATTTATAAAGCTATACAGTGTTTAATTTGTGAAAACACTCAAGATGGCGCCGCTCATGGCCGCTTCGGTTTGTTGTTCATTGGTACTTTTACTGTTTTTGTTTGTTTGTCCTGTCTTAAGAAGACAATCAGCAGATTACTGTAGAAGTGGAATTATTTTAAAATATGAAAGTAACAAAAAGTTATAGAAGTTTAAATTTACTGTAAAGAAAATACACAGTACTACATTTTTTATATTTTATATAAAATAAATATTTTACATAACAGGTTTTACTCTAAAGCCTTATGTCTAAATAAGTTATGTTCCAAATTTGAAGTTGATATGAAAAAAATTGAGGTTCCTGTGAGATTTTATTTAGGGCGTCATACCACAAACAGCCACAAGGTGCCATCCAAACTCCATTTAATTTTTTTGATGCATTTTTCTGTCACAAATGTCTAATTTTCTCTGTCAATATTACTCCGATCATAAAAATACCACCAAATATGGAATACTGAGAGTCAGACCTGTCCGGCGATATGTATTTTGTCAATATTATAAAAAGTTTTGATTCTAAAAGACCGTAATATATTGTGTAATATGACACTTGACACCGCCCACTAAGGGGGAGGAGACCGCCAAAAGATTTTAAAGTACCATTTCCATGGTAACGCAATATCCGATTTCAAAATGGTTTTCACAGGATGAATTTTGAGGTTTTAAGCTTTCACATGATATATAATTTATGATGATTACTAAAATATTGGATAGGGAAAAAAGACAACGAAAAAAAGAGCGCCAAGCGTCCCACAGGTGGGACGGTGACAGTTAAGGGGGCAACGTTTTTCTGATCAGTTTCACTCCTCTTTAAATGTTTCTGTTCTCATGTCAGATATGTATGCGTCAGAGGTGGGTAGTAATGAGTTACCTTTACTTCGTTACATTTACTTGAGTACATTTTTTGGGTAACTAATACTTTTAGAGTATATTTTAAAATGGGTACTTTTACTTTTACTCAAGTATATTTTTAGAGAAAAAACGGTAGTTTTACTTCGTTACTGTGGGCGACTCTCCTCTCGTTACTTTATCTTAATGAAATACAAGTTAAAAATGCTTCAGTTTATTCCAAACGCGCCGTCTATTTTTCTCTGGGCAATGAACGATGCCCATTCGCAAATGATTCATTCTTTTGAGTCGATTCTGTTTAAAGGGTTTATCAAACCAGTTGGCAATCTAGTGAATCGGTTCGCGAATCAGTTTGAATGATTCGTTCAGTTCCCTGCCGCACGCGCTGAGTCGTCTGAAGCGGTTCACTCAGATAACATCAAGAGCAATGAAGACGTGGCTTTGGATCTACAGTCAATTGAAAGCAAATCTGCAAAGGCTTATTTGCTAGAGCTATATGAAGATCTTTTATTAGATGAACACCGCGTGTGCTGTCTACTGTTCCACAGGTATAGGCCACGATACCACTATGACATTACCAGTTTGTTGTACATGTACCTTATACATTAAATACAATGTATAATTTATACATTAAATAAGCTGTCACAGAGTATGAAATGAACACCCGCCAAACCCGCGTTAGCTCTGTGCAGCGGCGCGCGACCTGTTCTATACACAATTAGTGATGTGTCGTTCTTGAACGATTCGTTCATTTTGAACGAATCTTTAATGTGACTCGGGAAGAACGAGTCGTCTCGGGGAGTGATTCGTTCAGTCGCGCATGCGCAACATCCTATAGGTTCTGCACTGAATTAGTTCACCTGTTTCGAGTCTTCGGGTTCCTCTTCAGGAACTCGAGCTGCGTCCAAAAGACGCTAAGGGAACGCCTTCAGCGTGACCGGCTCTGAATCCAAATGCAATCTGTCCTACAGGTGGGCGGAATGTCACGGGCGAGGTGACGTAATGACCAGCTGGTATAAAAGCACGTGCGGTGAAACCGGCGTCAGCTTTCTGTCATTCAGCTAGCGCTCTGTGTATCTGTGAGTCTTATTTACCGTTGTCTGTCTGTTTCAAAAAAGAAGTTTAGTCATGTTTAAGACTAAACAGGAGAGCGAAGCACAGTACAAGCAGTGTGATCCTCCCTGCAAACGTTTTTTGTGTGCAGGTGATACACACAGCTTGTGTGTGCTTTGCTTGGGAGCAAGGCATGCAGAGGCGGCTCTCGAGGGGGCTGATTGCCCGCTCTGCGAGAGCCTCCCTCTGCGTGTGCTTCGCTCCAGAAAGGCCCTCTTCTCCGGGGAGGGTTCTTTCATTGGCGTTCCTCGCGGCGCTGGCCCCGCTTCCGCTGAGGCGGAGCGAAGGCGGCGCTCGTGGGGTTCGCAGCGGGATCTGCTGGAGGGATCGGAGACGAGCGAGTCTCTATCTCCATCCTCACCTGTCAGATCTCATGACCGCTCTCCGAGATCGGAAGCCCGCCCTGCGGTTACTTCCCCTCGGGCAGCGGCCTCGGCGCTTCTCATGTCTTCCTCTGAGGAGGTTGACACGGGAAACGCTGAGCACTTTGCACCCCCTCTTTCACCCCAATATGAGGAGCTGGTGGAGGTGATCACTCGTGCCGCGGCTAAGTTGAACCTTGACTGGTCGGCCGAGCGTCCTGTCGAACCGCAGAGAGGCAAGTTAGACGAGCGTTTTCTGCGGTTTCAGACAGCACCTCCACATCGGAGCCTGCCTTTTTTCCTCGACCTCCACACTGAGGTGTCGAGGTCGTGGGGAAAACCTTTCTCGGCCCGCCTCTTCGTCCCTCTGTCGTAGCACTGGATTACTACGATAATGTGGCAGGGACGAGTGAGCGCGGTTACAGAGCGATGCCGCGTGTGGAACAGACGCTTGCGAGCTATCTGTCTCCTGACGCGGCGTCATCTCTGAAGGCTCCGACCCTGCCCACCAAGCCGCTGCGCACATCGTCAGCGCTGGTGGGCAAGGGGTACGCGGCAGCAGGTCAGGCTGGTTCATGCCTGCACACTATGGTGGTGTTGCAGGCGTACCAGGCTGATCTGCTTAAAGAGTTAGATGAGGGCGAGGGATTTAGTGCGGACGACATTTGTGAGCTCCGCAGAACCGCTGATTTGTCTCTCCGCGCTACCAAGGAGACCGCCCGTGCCATTGGGCGGTCTATGGCAGCCTTGGTAGCAGCGGAGAGGCATCTCTGGTTGACCCTGTCAGATATCAAGGACCGTGACAGGGTCTTCCTTTTGGACGCCCCGCTGTCGCCTTCTGGCCTCTTTGGTGATGCTGTTGACACCGTTGTCGACAGGCACCAGGAGGCCGGAAGGCAGGCGGCGGCGTTCCGGCGGTTTCTCCCCCGACGCTCTCTAACTCAAGGGGCTGCTGGGCGAGAGCAGCCCCTGCCGCGTGCTGGTTCCTCATATAGGGAAGCTCAGAAAGAGAGTGTTGCCGCCCGTGCGCCTCCGCGTAGGTGGAGTCGGGGTGGTAAGAAGGGTGCACGGTCGAAGACCTCCCAGCCTAAGCCGGATCTGCGGACCGTTCTTCAGGCGAAGAAGTCTTCGGCCAAGAAGCCCTGATGTTGTGGACCAGGGCTTATGAGGGTAGCCCCCGCTGGGGTGGAGCAGCTGTCACCGCAGCGTACGGTGCCTGTTTCGCCCCAGTGCCCTCAGGAGATCGATCTGCCAACCCTGCCACTTTTGTGTTCCAGGGCGCAGTGGTCTCCAGCGAGCACACATCTCAGTCTCTTCCGCCCGGAAACGTAGCGGAGCTGAGATGCTCGCCACCCCTTCGGGGGTCTCTGCAGCAGCTAGTTTGGCTTTCTCCTGCCGGTGTGCCGTTCCAGGATACCAAACTAGCCGCTCTAATTACACCAGAGGCCAGTCTCGAGAGACTGGTTCCCTTAGTAGACTATCTGGCAGCGTGGAAACTACTGCCAAATGTGTCTCGATAGGTCCTGCGTACTGTAGAGGGAGGCTACAGAATCCAGTTCGGTTCTCGTCCGCCTCAATTCAACGGGGTGAATTCCACTTTGGTGGGCCCCGAGCAGGCTCTGGTAATGGAACAGGAGGTAAATACTCTCTTAAGGAAGGAGGCCATCGAGGTGGTGTCTCTTCACGAAAGAGAGTCCGGGTTCTACAGCCAGTACTTCATAGTTCCAAAGAAGGATGGAGGGTTGCGTCCCATTTTAGATCTGCGGCAGTTGAACCGCTCAGTCAGCAGACTGAAGTTCAAGATGCTTACCCTCAAGCAGGTCGCGTCTCAAATCAGGTCCGAGGACTGGTTTGTCGCGATCGATCTAGAAGACGCATACTTCCATGTCTCCATCCTTCCCACTCACAGGAAGTTCCTGAGGTTTGCTTTCAGGGGCAAAGCTTACCAATATCGGGTACTTCCCTTCGGCCTAGCACTCTCACCTCGCACTTTTATGAAGTGTGTGGACGCCGTGTTAGCTCCGCTGCGGCTACAGGGCGTCCGCATACTCAATTATATCGACGATTGGTTGATTCTCGCTCAATCAGAGCGAAGAGCGGCTCAACATCGAGGTGTTGTTCTCGCTCATATAAAAGTGTTGGGGTTAAGACTGAACCCCAAGAAAAGTGTGCTTTCTCCATTACAGAGAACCACTTATCTGAGGGTGGTGTGGGATTCGACCACGATGCAGGCACGTATGTCCCCTGCTCAGATCGAGTCGATCCTCACGACAGTCAGGAGGGTGAAAGAAGGCCAGTCACTCACTGTCAAGCAGTTTCAGAGGCTGCTGGGTCTGATGGCAGCTGTGTCCAACGTGATACCTATTGGCCTGCTGTACATGAGACCCCTACAGTGGTGGCTCAAGACCAAGGGGTTCTCCCCGAGGGGAAACCCGCTTCGCATGATCAAGGTCACGCGGCGTTGCCTACGTGCCTTAGACATGTGGAGACAACCTTGGTTCTTGTCTCAGGGCCCGGTGCTGGGAGCTCTGTGTCGCCGCGTAACGCTAGCGACGGACGCATCCCTCACCGGTTGGGGAGCGGTCATGAGTGGCCACCCTGCCCGCGGTCTGTGGAGAGGTCATCATCTCGCTTGGCACATCAACAGGCTCGAGATGCTGGCCGTGTTTCAGGCTCTGAAATACTTTCTCCCAGACCTAAGAGGTCACCATGTGTTAGTTCGCACCGACAACAAAGCGGTGGTCTCTTATATCAACCACCAAGGAGGTCTGAGGTCGCGTCACCTGTACAGGTTGGCGCACCAGATCCTTGTGTGGGCCCAGGGCAAACTCCTCTCACTCAGAGCAGTTTACATACCTGGGCATCTCAATGTGGGGGCAGGCACCCTGGGGAATGGATGCTTCACACCGAGGTGGTGAAACAGATATGGAGAGTGTTTGGCCAGGCTCAGGTGGACCTCTTCGCTACTCAGGAGACAGTGCAATGTCCCCTCTGGTACTCTCTACTTCATCCAGCCCCAGTGGGGCTGGATGCCATGGTACAGACGTGGCCGAGGCTTCGTCTGTACGCCTTTCCCCCGGTTGCTCTACTCCCCGGAGTTCTGGAGAGAGTGCGCCGGGACGGAGTTCGGCTGCTATTAGTAGCCCCGTTCTGGCCGGGCCGAGTATGGTTCTCGGATCTGATTTCCCTCCTCGACGGCTCTCCTTGGGAGATTCCAGTCAGGAGGGATCTCCTCTCACAGGCAGGATGCACACTGGTGCATCCCCACCCGGAGTTATGGAGGCTGTGGGTGTGGCCCCTGAGGGGGTACGGCTCATAGCGTCCGGTCTCTCAACCGAGGTTGTTGAGACCATCCTCCAGTCCAGAGCTCCCTCAACGAGGAAACTGTACGCCCTGAAGTGGAAACTTTTCACTTCATGGTGCAGAGATCGCCAGCTCGACCCAGTTAACTGCCCGGTTGGTACAGTGCTGGAGTTCCTGCAGGCTCGACTCTCCGCAGGGTTAACCCATTCCACCTTGAAGGTTTATGTGGCGGCAATTTCGGCCTACCACGCCTCTCTTGGTGGACAGTTAGTGGGCAGACACCCCTTAGTGACACGTTTCCTCCGTGGTGCACTGAGGCTAAGGCCTCCAGTACTGCAGGCCTTTAGTCCTCCTCCCTTTCGGGAGCCTGACCAGCAAAAGCTTAATTGTATGTGTCCAGTGCGAGCACTGGACGCATACGTCCACAGAGCTGCCATGTGGAGAAAGGCGGACCAACTGCTAGTTTGCTTTGGTCCCCCTAAAAGAGGTCGTGCTGCTTCTAGCAGACCCTCAGTCGGTGGATTGTCGATGCCATTCATATTGCGTATGAGTCCTCTGAACTCCCCTCGCCGATGGGAGTCAAGGCTCATTCCACTAGGAGTGTGGCGGCCTCCAAGGCCTTTCTCGCAGGTGTCCCAATTCAGGACATCTGCAATGCTGCGGGATGGTCTACGCCCCTGACTTTGTCAGGTTCTATGGCCTGGACATGCGAGCCACCCCAGGTTCTTCCATCCTCTCGCCTTAGTTGTGCTCCGCTTGGATACACACGGGGCAGGGATTGGTAAGTCTGGTGCCGTGGGTATCTCGTTCCCTTAGCGTCTTTTGGACGCAGCTCGAGTTCCTGAAGAGGAACGTCTTAGGTTACGTATGTAACCCCAGTTCCTCGAAGGAACGAGACGCTGCGTCGCGAGGCCACACTTCCGGCATCCCTGCCAGCGCTTGCTTCATTCTAGAAGCTGACGCCGGTTTCACCGCACGTGCTTTTATACCAGCTGGTCATTACGTCACCACGCCCGTGACATTCCGCCCACCTGTAGGACAGATTGCATTTGGATTCAGAGCCGGTCACGCTGAAGGCGTTCCCTTAGCGTCTTTTGGACGCAGCGTCTCGTTCCTTCGAGGAACTGGGGTTACATACGTAACCTAAGACGTTTGAGTCGTTCGTTCATCACGTGACAGCCCCATAATCTAAACCTATGCAGTCTGCGGGGAAAAGACTTAATAATAATAATTATAACCAACTCTTTAGTTTATTACCTTTGTTACCACATTCAGTGTTATGGAAAAGAACCATCATGACAGAAATTCACACATTTATAAACTGTAAGAAATAAAAAGCTACAATTTGAGACCAGAAACGCATCACGGAATTGTAAGAGTAAATAATAATAATAATAACAACTATGCACCCGTTTGTAAGGAAGGTTGTGAATTAACTAATTTCTCTATCCAATGCTGTCACGTCACATGACAAAAGAACGAACGACTCAAACCCGAAGACTCGATAGATGAACTAATCAATTCTCTTTCCGGCTCATACTGCATAGGTTTAGCGTATGAGGCTGTCACGTGATGAACGAGTGACTCAAACACGATCTTGTCAGATAAGAGGTGAGATGAGCTAATCATAGACTAAAGACCCAGGTAAACAATGAATATTTTTTTTTCCGTTTCTTATAGCATTATAGTTTTGTATTGTTTGTAGTGTGATCAACGTTTGCATAAGTAGTAGATGTGTTAGGGAAGTAGCACGTAACATTTTAATTATATTTAGCTAAAATGAACGAAATGACTCGAAAAAAGATTCGTTCATTTTGCTGAACGAGACTCAAAGGTCCGAGTCAGTAAAATGATCCAAACTTCCCATCACTAGAATTAATATTCATATTTTTACAATATTTACGCTTGCAAAAATATAGGCTAACGTTACATTTGTTTACATTTTGCAGAACAGAAGATCCATCAATGTGCATTTGTTTTGTTATGTTCAGATGTCGGTAGCAGTCATGTGAGGAGTTTTCAGAGGTTTCAGTGTCAGAGGTTATAGAATAATATATAATTAATTTACTTTAAAATATAATTTAATTCAGTAATGCAAATCAGAATTTTCATCAGCTGTTACTGCAGTTTTCGGAGTCATATGATCCTTCAGAAATCATTCTAATATATTGATTTATTACCAGTGTTGGAAACAGTTTTGCTGCTTAATATTTTTTGGAACCTGTGACATTTTGTTCAGGATTCTTTGATGAATAGAAAGCTAAAAAGAACAGCATTGATAATAAATTAACATATTGGAATGATTTCTGAAGGATTGTGTGACACTGAAGACTGGCGAAAAGGCTGATAAAAATTCTGATTTGCATCACTGAAATAAATTACATTAAAAATTAATAAAAAATATTTTGAACGGCAGTGTGTGTGTGTATATATATATATATATATACTGTATATATATATATATATATATATATATATATACACACACACACACACATACACATTACATAAATGTAATCTATATATCTAAATAAAAATAGACTATATTCAGTATATGATCCAAAGTAACTAGTAACTAACTACTTGAGTAGGTTTTTTATCCGATACTTTTTTACTCTTACTCAAGTAACTATTCAGACGATTACTTTTACTTGAGTAAATATTTCTAGAAGTACTTTTACTTGAGTACAGTTTTTGAGTACTCTACCCACCTCTGGTATGCGTGTATGTAGGCTACCAAGAGCTTCTTAAAAACCACAACAAATTCCTTGTGTGTTTGCACACACTTGGCGAATAAAGCTGATTCTGATTCTGAATAAAGCGGGGTGACGGATCCGGCATCAGAGGATGGAGAGTAAGTGATCATTAGCACAATCACTTGGTTGACCCACTTAAGTGATTACCAGCTTGCATCAGTTGCTTTTATAGTGTACACATATACTCTAAAAATCACAGTTATTTTATTGCAACATTTTTTTAATGTTTGGGTAGTTTTTGTGTAACTCAGCTCCTATAGGACAGTCGCAACAACCCAGCTTTTGCATTTGCAATGAGTGCAAGCACATATTTTGCGTTCTCTTCGGGTGAGAGCAGGTCTCCTGCCGCTGACTTATTTCTTTGGTCAAATATAGGTTTGTTTCATTTAATCTATAAAACAGTAAACCATTTTATTGTATGTAAAGCAAACCAAGTCACCTAAACGAGCCGCATCGGTCTTTTTAGGACTATGAAATGTTTTATGTTTACTTCTAAAATGTTTGTTAAACGAGTTTAAATGTAAGAAATGTTGTATACATGTTTAAACGGTAAAATAAGTTGTATTAAGAACTGTATTTGACGAAAATGACGATGCGCTTAACGATTTATTTTTCCAAACCCCTCCTTTGCGTGACGCTAATCTGCTGTGATTGGTAGATTGGTCTCATTTTCATTTCATTTTGCCTGTAATGCCTGATAAAGCAGCATTTGTGAGGGCAGTGCTGCTTTGTGTACAGCGTTACCGGGGAAACTATTTTACCTATTTTAACGCTCCAAAAGCGGCACCTAGTGGCAAAGAATGAATTTGCATTTTCATTCAGACCAACACGAAAAGACCAAGTAGGCGGCCAATATGCTAATGTTTCATGTTGACATCTACATGAAAGGGCTTGGGATTAATTTTAAAAACGACTTGTTTCAATGATTCAGAGTCAACGATTTCTTTTGAGAGACAACTTTATACATGCTGCACTTTCAGATTTAAAACTTTGCAGGATGTTTTCATTCACTTAGAGCTGTGTTACACACTGCATGAAAGCTCATTTACAAAAATCTATAATAGGAGCACTTTAAGAAATTTCCATAATAGTATCATTAGGGAATATTGTGGTATTTTCAGTTAAATTAAACTTATGTGGTGAGTTAAATGTTTACATTTTATATACAGTAGGTTATTCAGTGACAAGAAAAAAATATTACCTACAAACATTAACAAGGTATTTAATTAAAACAGCACAAAAACAATAAACATCCACAAAGTAAAACCTGAACAGTGCAAAATGTATATATAGATCATCACCTACAGGGAATATTAGGCTACATCTCCATCACTCATGAGAAAGCTCCTGAACAGCTCATAAATGGTTTGATTAAAGAATGATCTGTGATCTTGTTACAGATGAGGGGGCTCTGGTAAGACCTGCTGTCAGAGTTTTGCGTCTTGGTGGATTCTCAGCTAGTCTCCGTGCATCTTCCTCTTCCTCTCTCCAGAGCTCACGCTTTTTCCTCTCTAACTCCTCCTTATCTTCATAATTTTCCTCTAGTTCTCTCTCCTTTCGTGCAATCTCTTCCTGTCTCTCCTCCAGAATCTTCTCTTGTTTTTCACGTATCTTTCTCTCTGAGTTCGGGTAAAACGACGTCGTGTAGCAGCTTCTGCCATTGATGGCCACCAAGGTATCGATCTTCTCCAGAAGTTTGGTCACTTGCTCAAATTTCCCGTGTTCTTGTTATTGAAGAACACAAATCCACCACTGCATGTGCGGATGAAGTCTCTGAGGTCTTGGTCTGAGCTGGCAATCACATCATTTGGCATTTTCCCTTCTAGTCGATCTCCGTGTGTGAGCAGAACAACCGTGTAATTCCAAACGTTCTTCCCGAACATGTTCTGGATTAATTTATGCATGTTCTTGTCCTCATTGGTTAAGTTTCCCACCGGCTGAACCAGCAGAAACACGTGTGGTCCTGGTTTATAGAGCGAGACAGATTTCATGATCTCCCTGATGACTGCCTTCTCCATTCGACTGATCTTGTTCAGTCCCGGTGTGTCGATTATGGCCACAGGTCGCCCGTTGATGTTTCCAGATGCTCTTTCACAGAACTGTGTGACTCTGCTCAGCTGCATATCTGTGTTGAAGATGTTGCATCTGAGGATGGTGTTTCCAGATGAGCTTTTTCCAGACCCTCTAGCACCCAGTAACATGATGCGCAATTCCTCTGCCTCAGCTTCTGCTGGAAAAAGATCATGTCATGCAGGTTGAAACGAAATGACTGTTCCTTTAAATGGAAAGTTCACAAATAAAAAAAATTGTTCCACAATTCTGCCATTATTTACTCAACCTCATGTTATTCCAAACCTGTATGTCTGTGGAACACAAAGATATTTTGAAGAATGTTGGTAACCAAACAGTTTTGTTTTCCTTTTCTTTTTCCTAGTTCCATAGTATTTTTTTTTCATAGTATTTTTTCCATGATATGGAAGTCAGTGGGATCCGATACTGTTTTTTTGTGTTCCACAAAGGAATGAAAGTTAGATATGTTTCGAACTACATGAGGTTATATCATTATAATGAGGATATGATTGAAGTGATTGACAGTTCTACCACCTTCCCACCACTAGAGGTCACCTTCTCCAGAATACTGACTGAAATCCTCATTGTTCACACTTGTGTAGTTCACATTGTTTCCTACTGATTTCATTCCATGTCAAACACTACCTCTGCACCCAAATATGTACTATGTACTTGTTTTGAATAACTCAAGTAAAACATTAAATTTGAGAGTCAAAGAACATAAGTTAAATGACTGGCAACTGCATAACTTACTGGTTGAGAATAAACACTAATAAAATTCATTACTATAAGAGAACATGACTTTTGTTCTAAACCTAAATGAGGAGATTCACTGTCTACTTCAGCTGCCTTGTAAGGGAGCATCGTAATCAAAATTCACTAGAGATGTTAGCATATTGCTAAACTAATGACTTAATATATTGTACTAATAAGCACAAATACACAAGACTCTCAAATATTGGGTGAAATAGTTAACTCTCAATTAAACATTTCAAATTGACATTCCAAAAAGTTATTATGGCATTCTTTGATCTTTGGGGTTTGCCCAAAAAGTGTTTTGTTGTGTCAGGAATGTTATTATGCCTAAAATGCTATCAAACAGTTCAACAGCTCAAAAAGCACATGACTTTGCAAAACCTTGTTCGTATCAGTTCTGAGCATTCTTGGTATTCTGATCTGATGAGTCTTCTTTATCTTGTGTTTCCAGCTCAGATTGGAGTGATTTCAAGTGCAATGGCCATTGTCTGCTTCTCTAGACTCAAACAACTCAAGCACTAGCAGATAATAGACCCGCTGAACCTCCTTAGTACATTGATTTATTTATATTTAGTGCCAGTGGTAATTAATATCACACTTACCATTCAAGGAGGGTGATTTTGAAGTTGCTTTTAAGTCTTGAATATCTAAACCAGATGAAGCCAGATAATTATTTGCTGATAATAACTTACTAATAATAATAATAATAATGAATAAGTATAAATCTCACAATTAATTTGGCTTACCATGCAAAGTTGGTGATTTTGAGTTTGTTCTTAAGTTTTCATATAGTTCATCAATTTCAGCTACGGAAGTAGTATAATATTCATTATAGTAGTATAATGAATAATATTCATTATTAGTGAAAATTAATGTATTTTTATAAAATATGTTTTAGAATGATTTGATTTGAATGAATTGATTCAGACATGATATATGAATCAGTAACTCACAACCCAGTGACGAGTCCAGTTCAAACATTTCTTTCTCTATTTCAGCCTTCATACTGTCCCACAGCGTCTCTTCTGAAGTCATTGCTCTGTTTTATAAAAAAAACAAAAAAAAAAACTATTGAATGAAATATTTGACCTCAGTATTTGACACTCAACTTCTATCTTTAATATCTAAAGATGTATAAATGAAAATGCTCACAGTGGTCAGAGCTGATGTTTATGATACTGGATCCACAGACAGAGCGTAGAGTTCTTGAATCTGAGTTCCTTCACCGCTGTGAATGACTGAGTATCCTGTTTAACCAGTTTTTTTAAGGGTTGCACAAACCCAATGAGACGTCTTCTGTTTTCTAACAGGCATTTAGATGATAAGAAAATAACTAAACATCTTTCAGATACGCAAACAATTTCAGTAGTTTCAAGCATGAAGACATAGTATTGAGTTAAAGGGTTGATAAGGTAAGGGTTGCTCATAGTTCTTAAGTATTTCATCCAGTCAGACACTTCCACTGTTATCTGGCACATTTCTTGGGTATGCTGAGCAAACGTGAGTGGCATAAGCTTTATATATATATATACAGACAGAGAGAAAAATTACATAATTTTCAGTTGAATTTAAAAAAAACTGCATATCTTTGCGACTATGAATATTGCTCAAAACTAAGTAAAATTATGACGTTTTTAAATATTCACATAAGTTGAATGCCAAACAGTCCTATTTGGAGGTTTTTATATGACTGTGTTAAGTATTTCATCTTGTGGTGAGTCAGGATGTGATGTGAGACTTGTTTTCAGGAAGTGCATACTGAGATTAAACCTGTGAGCTCACAAGTCAAGAACAAAAAAAAACATCAAACAGTGTTATCTCTGATTGCCATCTGTTGCTATTTTCAAAATGTGTTTCAATTCATAGCTATGCATGTATATAATATTTAATAATGCTAACCAAACATAAATATCCCTATAAGCACACAAATTAACGAAAAATTAGCACACATTTTCTAGTACATTTAACTGCACTGTGCTCACACATTTGGCCTACTTGTGCATTAAATTATAAATAAATAAAAAAAACACATTTCTATCCTATCATTTTTCACCCTATTGTGATCTCGAATTGCAGAATATTTCAGTAGGCTGCATGCATTTGAGAGACGTTCTTAAATGCAATGCACATACATGCACAGTTTTGCAGCTTTAATCGCCATTTTGATAATTTCATGACTTAACTGACGATGTATATGCTCGCAGTTTCTAGTGCGGTTTATTTATGAAGTGTGCGTGCGCCTCATATTCGCGTACAGTTGAAGAGCGTGCGCTGTGAGCACAGTAAAACGTCTGACAGGACAGGAAAGTTTGTTTTACTGACATATAAAAAATATCTCATCAGACCGCAGTTCCCTGTTGTTCTACTGAAGCTCATTTGGCACCTGTAGCCTACCTTTTCTGCGCTTGTTTGACTCGCGCCTGGTGCTGAGGGAAAGCTGAAGTACATGTCTGAAAAGTCTCCCATTAGTTGTGGTCGAAAAATTTAATCTCCCCATAACCCCACCTCCACCATGGGCCACTCGATCCACAACGTTGACATCAGCAAATCACTCACCCACACGACGCCATCCACGCTGTCTGCCATCTGCCCTGTACAGTGAAAACCGGGATTCATCCGTGAAGGGAACACCTCTCCAAAGTGCCAGACGCCATCGAATGTGAGCATTTGCCCACTCAAGTCGGTTACGACGACGAACTGCAGTCAGGTCGAGACCCCGATGAGGATGACGAGCATGCAGATGAGCTTCCCTGAGATGGTTTCTGACAGTTTGTGCAGAAATTCTGCAGCCGCCTCCTGTGGCTGTTGCAGAGGAGGTGAGTGCAATCTCCATTTCTGTCGCAGATGTAACACGATCCTTCAAACGGGTGAATATCCACAAGGCTGTGGGTCCTGATGGCATCCCAGGCCGTGTGCTCCGAGCATGTGCATTCCAGCTAGCCGGGGTTTTCACAGACATTTTTAACCTCTCTCTCTGTGTCTGTGGTTCCCTTATGCTTCAAAAAATCCACCATTGTGCCCATACCAAAGAAAAATAAATCACATGCTTGAATGACTGGAGGCCCGTTGCTCTGCACCCATCTTCAGCAAGTGTTTTGAGAAACTCATCAGAGACTACATCTGCTCTGTGCTGCCTGCCTCACTGGATCCGCTGCAATTTGCATATCGCAGCAACCGTTCCACAGACGATGCTATTGCCTTCACCCTGCATACTGCTCTCTCCCACATGGAAAACAAGAATGCCTATGTGAGGATGCTGTTTGTGGACTACAGCTCCGCATTCAATACCATAGTGCCTGCCACACTGGTTGCGAAGCTCCAGACTCTAGGACTAAACAGATCTCTGTGCAGCTGGATCCTGGACTTTCTGACAGGCAGAAGTCAGGTGGTCAGAATGGGCAACAACACTTCATCTCCGCTGACCCTCAACACTGGTGCTCCGCAGGGCTGCGTTCTCAGCCCACTCCTGACTGTCTGACATCGTCAAATTCGCTGACGACACAACGGTGATAGGCCTGACCACTGACAACGATGAGACGGCCTACAGAGCGGAGGTGAGTACCCTGACTAAATGGTGTCAGGAGAACCACCTCTCACTCAACATCGACAAGACCAAGGAGCTGGTGGTGGATTTCAGGAGACAGAGCACAGAAACACACCCATCACCATCGACAAGACACCTGTGGGCGTGGAAACAGCTTTAAGTTTCTCGGTGTTCACATC